>JAGFVP010000447.1:0-16881 GCA_021031095.1 Bathelium albidoporum
GGGGGATTGAGAAGGGGGAGGAGGTGGTTGTTAGCTACGGGAAGGGGTTTTGGAGGGCGCGAGGAATGATGGATGGGGGATTTGGTGAGATGGAAGAGGCAGCGGATGAGGTTTGATTGGAGATCTAAGGTCTGTAGACGACGTTTGATGTGATTCATACATAAGAGGGCAATGAAAATTGCTATGCTTTCGATTGAGGGGAAACGGTTCGGGCTCTCAAACTCTTGACGACGAATGCACCATTATCGGATATGTGGGCAAGCGTATGTAGGTTTGATTGCCGCCAAGGCTACCGTCTAGAGAAATTTATTTGAAATGTAGATCTGGTGGGCAATGTTCTGACTCGCATATGCAATCGAATGACTCGAGGCAAGGAAGATAAACGTTGTGTGCTGCACGGCAAGACACATGGCACTCGATGCAGCGTAAATGCTGACTCGTAGGTGATAAGTCCAACCAGAAGCCTACAAAATGATACTCATTCGTAGCTGAAGTGATCGACCAGTGTTTAAGATTCTCGACCTGTTCTGTCTACGATTTTGGTATGCAATGGCGAAGCACTGTTATAGAATCCTCTATTGATGCAATATTCCCGCAGCGCCGTCACGGTTGAAACCGCATAGGAAGACGAGACGAACATCATCTGTCATATGAACACCATATTCCGTCATGATTCGGCGTCTCTCGGCGCAGTTGTTTTGCACTCGGCCGTTCCGGAGTGTGTCTTGCAAACTGCGGATGGAGGGAGCCTGGAGCTGCGCACTTAGGATTTTGGGCTCCCATTGTGCTGATAAGGAGGCTGCTACCTAAGTCCAGGATTGGCAATGGTGGTGTGACGGGGGGATTCTGTTTGAAGTCGATCTTCTGTTGACGACAAGTCTCGAACGGAGGCGCGATGTGTTCACTCAAGGCGGGAATGTGGACCCTCGGGGCGATCCATCATTTCCAAATGCCTCCACGTTGTTAGGGACTCCAGGGACTTCTTCCACGTTCCAAAAGTCACCGAGGGCGCCGGAATTGGTATTGATGGACATGCTGGCCAAGGAGTTCAGGGTCTGGGCAGCCGCTCCAGGGGGAAAGCAAGATTGCCTTCATTGCCCTCTACCAGCGCCTTGACGTCATATTCATTTCCTTGTGGCCGCCATCACCGCCAAGAATGTCTTTCAAGCCTTTCTGAAAGACGAGCTCAGTGAACCCTCAGGTAAACTAGAAGCCATGAGTTGGGGAAATGGTTGCACTCGCCTCGCTCCCAAGAGTGCATCAGGCCAAGCATTGGCAGCGCAGGGCAACTCTTTAGACGCAAACGTGGAATAGCACCAAGGATGCCTTCCCGACAGCCGCCCGCAGCGGAGCCGCACATGGTGCCTTGTTCAGCGACGTAATTTGGAAGCGTAGTCGCGCTTTGGTTGGTCGAGCTTGTTTCGCGCCGTTATGATCGAAGAAAGCTGCGGCCATCGGCTCTCTCGCCTGCTTAACCCTGGCGATCCCAGTTCATCACGATCACGGCCAAACCTAGCGCCCCCATCACCTCCATCTTCCTACTCCGGAATTCCACTTGGCAATCCTCATTACGCCAGCGCTCGGTTGTCCCTTCCAACAGGTTTCACGCCGTGAGGCAACCCCCTGACTGTCGAACAATGGACGCGCCCCGGCGCTCCGCAAACGCAGCCTGGCTGAATTGGCCCGCTTCTTACGTGGTGTTCCAAGTCCTTTCCTGTTGCCATGCGCCGCAAGGCCCAGCAACGTCATATCCCTGAAGAGATATACCTGGAGCATGGCACCCACAACATTCTGTTCACTAAAAAAAACATTGCCATTTCCTGAATCGTCAACTACCTCCGTTTGTTTGATGATTCGCTACCGAGGCCATTCGCCGTCCTCGCTAGCTGCTAATTCCAAGGACGATACATGCGCTCGCGACAGTAAGACGCAAAAGTCTCCTACCCGATCCGCGGACTTCACAGCTTCCACGGGTAATCGCGACCAAAGGGGAAAGACCATATTCGCCGGCTGTGACGGTACTACCATTTTAGAAGTGGATTCGGTCCCCTTCCGCCGTGATCCTTAGGCGTCCTTCTCTAAATTGCTTTTTTATCCATTCATAACAACCACCACGACACACAGAATCAACTTCTAATGTACACGTCCTCACCATCATCGAGCTGCTTCATGGCTAATCCAATGAATCGCAATCCTGAGAGGGTAATTCTTCCCCAACATGAGTGCATTGGGTCACGAAGCTAATTAATTGTTGAACAGTCTGCCTCTCTTCAAAAGTATCTCGCTCTGCACTTCCAGCAAACTCGAATCCGGGATGCAATCCAAAGACGATACTTTTCTCCATCGCCCGATTCTCGCAATAGCTCCGTGTCGCCGCTCTCATCATCTCCCAGTACACCACCTCACTCTACCTTCTATACGCATGCCATTCCGACCATTCCGGAGGAAGTTGAAGATCAGGATGAGACAGATGACTATGAAGAAGAAGATCAAAAACTGTACAACATCAACCGACAAATCAAGTATACTCTCACCGACTTACTTAACTGCGACTCCACAAGGACTGATCCCAAGTTCCGCGCTTGGGTTCAAAGCCGATTGATGGATGCCGAGATGGAGCTTCGTCGGCAACGCAAGCGGAGAGTCAGTGACGATAGAGGGAGCCAGGAGATGGTCGAGTCCATTGCCAGCAGCATGGAGATTTGAAAATGATGGACCCGGTCTGTCCTACTGTACGCTTAGGTCGATTTTATGGCGCCCGAGACGGCGTCAGGGTAGTGGATGCGTTTGTATTGACGCGCTGTTTTCTTTCCTTTTTTTATGTGTCATGATTAGCAACTGGAGTTGGTGCGGTGGGCGCTGGGGGGAGGTCGGCTTCACTGTCACAAGCCTGCTGGCTCAGGAAGTTTCTTACACTTCACCTATGATACCACATTCCCAGGTTAGATGATGTAATAGTAGACCTTTCCAATGCAATCGTCCTCTCGAGAAGAAATGACTTATTCAAACCTCGGAATCTTATAGTTGTCAAGGCATTTCAAAATGTGAACCGGGATGCTGTTGATCACGATCAGAACTCCACACCCTCGACCTTCATTACTACCTGTATCTAAAGTCGCTCCCGCAAACCCGCCCGCCGCTACTGCATGCAAGCACCCCCATCTCCAAACATCCCCAAAAAGTTTTTGCATCATCCTGGAACTTCGCGCTGACTCACCTTCCCATTCATCCCACCCACCATGCTCCTGCCTTTCCACACTGCCTCCAGCCGACAACGATTTGGACGATGTACTCCTCCGCCGGCCTTGACAACACCGTCGCCCACCTGCGTAACCAGATCGCCACGCACGAAGCCCAACTGTGCAGCCTCCGCGAGCAGCTCGCCGAAGCAGAGCGTCGCGCCTACAACGTTCGGGAGCTGATCGCCGAACATGATCTGGAGCAGGCGGTTCGTGGTGGGTTCATGCCGGAGTGGCAGCAAGAGACGTGGGACGTGCTGGGCCAGCGTAGTGAAGGGGCAGCGGATAGAGCGCAGGGGGCCCTGGTGAATACGGGGGAAAGAGGAGGGGAGGAGAGAAAGAGGTGGGCGCTGGAGTTGGAAGAGTATAGACGGTATGGGAGGCAGTTGATTCTGCCGGAGATCGGGTTGCAAGGTAGGTTCAACAGAAGATTGGGTGGATTGAGATGCGGGTGGCTGATTGATCATGGGCAGGGCAGCTACGGTTGAAAGACGCGGCGGTATGCATTATCGGTGCTGGGGGATTGGGATGCCCTGCAGCGGCGTATCTTGCGGGTGCAGGTATCGGTGCGATTGGGCTGGTAGATGGGGATATTGTCGAGGTATCCAATCTTCATCGGCAGATTTTACACAATACGGGTAAAGTTGGCATGCTCAAGGTCGATAGTGTGGCCCAATACATATCTGCGTAAGTTTATACCATCTTGCTTTCCAAAAAAAAGGACAAGCATCAAAAATTAAGCCATTCTCCAGGCTCAACCCCAATACCAAAATCACCACTCATCCCTCCCATCTCTCCGCCTCCACTGCCCTCGACACCCTCCGCCCTTACTCTCTCATCCTCGACTGCACCGACAACCCTCAATCCCGCTATCTCATCTCCGACGCCTGCGTCCTCCTGGGCAAGCCCCTCGTCTCAGCCTCCGCCCTCCGCGCCGATGGCCAGCTCATGGTCCTTAACAACCCTCCCCGACCCCAGGGTGATCCCAACGGCGGCCCCTGTTACCGCTGCGTATTCCCCCGACCCCCGCCGCCCGAAAGTGTTATCAGCTGTGGGGAGGGCGGTATCCTTGGCCCTGTCGTGGGTGTTATGGGCGTGCTGCAGGCGCTTGAGGCGATCAAGCTTATTGCGGCAGGAATATCCGGGTCAGCTACAAACGGCAGCGTACCAGCTCCCGAATCAGCTCTAAACACAGGCGCCACAACTGTGGACAAAGATGAGGACAAAGACCATGTAGTCGAGCGAGAACCGCCACAACCGCCCGCCGAACCACCTACCCTCCTTCTCTTCTCAGCCACCGCCTCTCCGCCCTTTCGCTCTATCCGCCTGCGCGCTCGCCGGCCTACCTGTGCTGCGTGCTCAGCACATGCATCAGTCACGTCCGCTTCGCTCGACTCGGGCTCGCTCGACTACGCACAGTTCTGCGGAACGCTGGCGTCGGTGGATGTACTCAGGCCGGAGGAGCGGATTTCGGCGGCGGAGTACACACGCTTGCTTCAGGAGCAGGAGCAAGAGCGGGGCAGTAACCAGAAGGAGCCAAAGGCGGAGCCGCGACGGGCTCACGTGCTCGTAGACGTGCGGGAGCCCACGCAGTTTGTGCTGTGTCAGCTCCCCGGGAGCGTGAACGTGCCCTTTTCGGAACTGGTTTCGCTGCAGGGGTTTCCGGCGAATGAAAATGGAAACGAGAAGAAGGCTGCGGGGCTCGGTGACCTGGAGGGTGGAAAGGATGTGGTGGTGGTGTGCCGATATGGAAACGACTCACAATTGGCGGTGCAGAAGATGAAGAAGATGGGTTTGGGAGAGGGTAGGAGCGTTGTGGATATCAAGGGTGGCTTGAGGGCTTGGAGGGAAGAGGTCGATGGGCAGTTTCCGGATTACTGAGGCCGGGCATCTGAGCTGTGAGCGTTGTGCACAGAACAGAGGCACACAAAATCTGCAAACATCTCAGGGGCAACTGGAAACCGGCGCAAGATCAGGGTTTTCACATCGATTCCAGGTGCGTGATGTACAACTCCCGTTGTGAAACTATGTAATTGCAGTGAATCGAGGGTATGATCCTCGGTCAGGTCCACGTCACCTGTCACGCCGTGGCAAGTTCACGAATTGAATCAAGACAACCACGATGAAAACTACAATCGATGTAAAGACATCATGAGTCCACGACAAGTCGACATTAAATCCACGCCTAAAATTCCTCGGCCTGGCAAAAGAGTTGCCCAGATAGAGGTCTGACGAAGATTCGAATGGAATTTTGCAGCAAGGAACAAGCATATCCATTCCGTCCATCACGTCTGGCGATTTTCTTATGTCAGGCATTTACCTCATTTACAACGATGTCAGTGCAGCAATCAAGGTGTTGTCTTTGTGGCTTCATCGATGAACGAAGACCGGCAATTACCATACGCTTCTTTGATCAAAAGACTTTTGTTGTATCTTTGCACATGGACAAGCTACGAGAAAGACGACACTTACAAGGGCATGGCTAGGATGAAAGAAATCGAGTTTGCGTAGACATACTCCGTACATCCAACATTTTTCCGAAATACTCATACATGTGATCTGACGGATTCATTTCTCGCAAAGACATGATATTCTCCTGAAGCATAATGACCAAGCATGTAGAACTTCATACACTAGGCGCGCAATGATAGCAACAGTGTGTTGCAGTAATGATTGATATCCGAGTATCGTGGAGGAACAGTACCAGCGGTACGTGCTACACGCTACAAAGGCAAACCTGTCGCACTCATCCGCATTGGCTAAGTGTTGAGTCTTGTCTCTCTGTTTAAAGCGCGTTTCAAGCTGTTCGACCTAGTAAAGTGCCAGTGACATCTATACTTTCTCATTCTCATATCTCATACCTTCTTTGGAACATATCGTATGTATAGCTGGCACCAACCAAAGACGCTCTCACGACCTATTGAATTCAGCATCGCAACCGCGTATGCAAGTGACAACTTTTATGCTCAACACCAATCGAATTACACGGCAACTCAAGAGCACAACCTCGCTTCCACGGCACTTCACAGCCCCGCCACGCACTTGGTGATTCACAAACCCCTACATAGGAGCACACATGGCGTGCATTAGGATAGAATTGTTGGAGAGCACGGCCAAAGTCGCGCAGCTGAAGTTTCCATGTTTGTGAGGAGTAAGGGCTGGGCGTAACGGATATTGCGTCAGGCATCCCAGCTTCATTCAGTATGCCGGTTTGATCGGCAGGGCAAGCTTTTGCAACCCTAGTCTGAGCTTCAGGAAGGTCGGAAGAATTCTTGCTTTTTCTTTAGGTTCGGGCCAGAGCGGTACTTGGGGACTGAATCAGAGGAGCGGGTTTTAGGTCGAGGGATTGGTGTATGGATTTGGCTGGGATGAACCACTGTGAGAGTGTGTTGGATGTAAAAAATTTTTGGGTGTTAAGATTTGGATGAGATACTAGTGTTGATTCTAATAACACAATACTATTTGTACATGATCGACTGCCAATTCCGGTGGCGTCTATAGGTATATGCGATGCGCCACCATTATTCCAGTGCGCAAGACGCGGATGCGCTCTTTCGAATCCCGTATGTGCATTCAGTCCTCGTTAGGCCATGTCCAGTGGCCATGGCAGCCTGCGCCAAGATACGCCACAAACCTGTGAACGCCAAAATTCATGCTTTCCCATATATATCATGTCCTATTACTGAGCTTTCGTCATCATCATAATCCAATCCCCACCGTCGGCGATTCTCTCCCCGGATTCGCCCTGCTCCATCGATCTCGCGCCAGCCGACTCTCCTTTTCCCTTTCTTCCCAGTCCACGGCGACGCTTGCGGCGCTACGCTCCGTGGTTGCCGCGTCCGTCGTCTGGCTACCCCGTGCTCGTGCATTTGCGGTCCTCAAACTGGCCCAGATCTCGGGTCTGTCGAGATCAAAGGGATCGCTGCGTGCTTTGGTATCCTTTGATAGAGAACGGTGGATGAAGTTTGAGTCGGGTGTAGGTGGCGACGCGATGGGGGTGATTGAGTTGTGCGAGGAGGGCACAAAGTAGATTGTGCTGCTGGGGTCAAAAGTCGCGTTTGCGGGGATTGTGTACGGGATCGAAGATGAAGGGTCAGGAGCTATAGGTGGTTCGGGTATCGAAGAGCCAGATTCCACAGGGGAGACGTCTGGAGGTGGTGACCGTGGTGAAGTTTGATTTCGAGCACGATTCTCATTCTCCTGGATCGGCTGTGCGTCGGCGGTGGTAACTGCGGTATTCGATACAGGTTTCCGCGGGATGAAGACCGCAGGTAGCAGCGATGGAGGGACCTCGTTAACATCTTTGATGGTTGCATTAGGTGGAGGATCCACGAATGGATCTTCTGAACCAGACCTGGGAAAAGGATACGCTGCCGGTTCTCCAGATCCCCGAGGGGTTAAGAATGGGCCTGCAGTGAGATATTTTGGCCGCGGCGTTGTGCCATTCGAGCCTGGCGTTCCAGGATCTGGGTTTGTTATTCGAAGATATATTGGCTCAGGTTGATCTGCAAACGGATTTGATGATGGCGCAGTATAAGCATTCGACGCGACTCGCGGCTCGCCCAACGGATTGTTGATGAGGAAAGGATAAGGCTGAGGCGATGGCTTTGGTGAATTTCCGTTCTCACTAAGCTTCTGCTTCCAGGTGGCGAAAGGGGAAAACCTGATTGTCGAACTCTGAGGTCCATTGATAAAATTTGGTTCAGGCGTTGCTGTACCTGTCGGATAGTTCGAGCCTGCTGATCCGTTCCGGGGTTGAACATTTCGATTGGATTCGCCATTTCCTCCTCGAAACCTCGCTGGTAGAGCGGCTACTAATGCGGCGCCAGCCATGACGGCTCGACTTTGCAATCCTTGCACATTAACCCTCATTCGAGATCCGAGCTTGCTCCATTTTCTTCCTAAGCCTGGCCCTTTTTCTGCAGCGCCAGCCGTATCATTACCTGCCCCCCTTCTCCGCTGCCTCCTCAGACAGAACAGAATGAGTAAACTGAACACCGCTATCGCTCCGGCCGCTCCGACTCCGCCGGCAATCGCTACTGTGTTCGTGCTTGAACCGCCGCTGCCGTTCCCACTATGACGACCATCAGCTCCAGGATTGTGGCTAGGAACGAGACTTGGTATAGGAGTAACGCTTTGTGAGCTGTATGTAGACGTAGAGTTTGGTGTGCCGGATAATAGTGTTGGAGCAGACGATGTCGCTGCCATTGTCATCATGCCCGATAACAATGATTGCGTGACGGAAGCAGACGATGTATTATCTGATGCTGAGGTGGAAGTTGGAGTTGGCGGAACCTGGCAGAGTTGGCGACCATTTAATGTGGTGCCATCACGTCTGAGCAAACATCCTTGCATCGGGGAATCCGATGAAGGTGGCGGAGCTGGAAGACTCGATCCTGACGTTGTCTGAGATGGCAATGAGGATGTTACACTCGCGCCGGACTGCAAAATGAAAGGCGGGCTCGAAGTTATTGGAGAGGCTTGCGGGCTGCTTCCTATATCCGATCCCGTAGCGCTTGGCATTGGCATGGACATCATGGCAGGCATAGTCGATATACTTCGGAATGATGTGGAGAATGAAGATTGCACGGATTCAAAAATAGGTGCTGGGGCAACATATTCAGTTGTCATGGCAAAAGTTGTAGTCAAGCTTGTTGTCGAAATCGTAGTCGTCGACGTAAATTCATCGGTACCGCGTGCGCTTGACATGCTGGGCGACATTGGCGTCGTTGAGTTTTCCCTATCCTTCTTCCTCTCCTTCGCACATTCTGGATCTGTTGCCACCGGTGGCATGGTGTCGGCTTGTCCGGACTGTCGTCTCCTCCAGTGGCGATGACATGGGGAACCTTCGTCGCTATCACCGTCTCGAAATCCAAACATTTCATCACTGGTAACTTTGCTTGACCGCGAACGCCGGGCAGTATGACGAAAGGAAGAAATGGATGAAGGCCAAGAGAGAGTGGAGACGGCAATAGTATTAACAGACCGGGATGAATGGCAACAAAAAGAGAACTGCACTGAGTGGCAGAGTTCAAACAAACCTCGTGCATCAAGCTCTCCCGCCGAGACGTACGGGAGGCAATCCTACTTCGCGTGCAATGCCAAGCCATGGTGAGGAAACTCATCACTAGGCGTCGGAGCTACGATCGCAGTGAGAGCACTGAGACGAGAGAAGGCGTGGTGAAGCCGGCGTGCCTGAAACCGTTGCCGCCTCGCCCACCGTCGAAGCGCTGTGCGAGAAGGAGGCGCGTCGCGCACGATTGGATCGCCCACGTCCGCCCACGCCCACCGCTCCCTAAACTTGATAGGTTTTGGTGTCGCGATGCGATTAGGCTGATAGGCGATGGTGCCACATTGGGGCTGGCGAGACCTGATCATCTGCGATCAAAAGAAGTCCACGGTACCTGATGGGCGGCCGAGGGGGATTCGCCGCCGCTCCAACCTCAAAAAGCAACCACTTCGACTTGTGAAGCAGTCTTGCTACACTACAAGACCAAAATATCTTGCTATCGTTCTTTTTCTCGTAGACCTGACTAAGACTTGTTCAGCTATACGAACAATTGCTATGTGTACCATTGCCGTCGGTTCGATGACGCGAGGCCGTACTACGCGGCTCGTTTCAACCACTCGTGTCAAACTTGGGCAACCTTGAGGAAATGTTCGGCGCTTCAAGGATGCTTCATGTTTTCCCCAGAATGTCCTTCGACCTGATTCGTCGTCACGTCGGTCATATCTCCGGTCACGAAGCAGGTCGATGCGCGCAAAGTCCAGTCTCACGCTTAATCATCCATGCTCCTCTACTTCCAGTCGTGAATAAGGTTTATTGACCCGACCGGCTGGCAACTTTGAGAAGAGTAGAGCCGACTATTTCAGATCTGGCATTTGTCATATTGCAAAAGGAATAACTTTTTTGACTGGGTACCTACAAGAGATCGCAACTTGACCCACTCACACCTATCTGATTGCATTAGGAAAGGATCGGATACTGTCAATGCCAATCATGCACAAGGCAGGCACTTCTCATACCAATGTACCTTATGCCCGATACGCCAATCTTCTGGAACATTAGCCGAAGACGACGTGAGAAAGTTTTCCACGTGTATCTGGACTTCGTCTCTCTACCCAATCATGAAATTGCCGCAACTGCTTCAGTGCCAAAGTCACGACGGTTTTCATCGTTGCGCAGTGCCTTCTCGCCATTTTAAACTTGAATTACCAACACGGCCGGAGAGACGTGCTCACGATGTTGGTCATTGCTTAGTCGATATTGACTCTTACAATATGATGATCTTTGCTGCGCTACGATGAGGGATCTGGCAACCCAAGGCTTGACTTTTGTCGTTATTCATCCAGATCGTTCAGCGCACGCAAGTGATCATCCTACCCTGGGATACTTGCGACAGCGGGAGGGATGGGTCCGAGAACACCTGCTCAGACTTGAGCTTCACGGGTAATCCAGAATCCGTTAGGGTTTCCCCCCACGAAGTCATCCCAGTTCCGCTTCTCCTTCCTTGCTCGTGCCTCTCCTTTAATCTTTTCATTCCTCGCAATTTCTTGTTCGACTACCGTCAAAGATGCGCATGGCTGTCATACCTGGCATTACACTCCCTCCCCTCCGCAGTTCTTGAGCATTTCCATTCTCATGAGCGAGCTATCATCTGGTATGGTTCTTCTCTGCCATCTCTCTTTAGCAATTCGTTCTCCATCCTCATCATCCAGCTGGATCATCCTCCCCAACCTATCTCTCTTAGTCTCTAGAACTACCTTTCCTTCCCACTTCGTTATACTTTTTGTCGGTTAAGTTACCCTTTCCTCTGGCCCATCTCTCGAATCCAATCTGGGATACTGCCCACGCTCCAACTGCTTTTCTCCAATTAAGGTTCCACAACAGAGCCCAGGGGTAGGGGTGTCTGCACAACAGGCCAGCCGACAACAAGGGGAGTCCACATGATTTGTAACGAGAGTTGTAAGGAGCGCACCTAAAAATGTAAGGAGCCCACCAATCTAAGCTACTTTTGATGTAATGAGACTGCTGCTTTCATTATCAGAATCTCTATTAAGATTTTGTTTGATTACAGCAAAAGAGGCTTAGTTGGTGGGCTCCTTGCATTTTTTAGGTGTGCTCCTTACAGTTCTTCGATATGTAAACATGACTTCTGCTTGGGAAAGCCGCGAACATGTTGCATTCGATATGGTCACAGTGTTACCGTGCTGCTTGTCCAAATTTCTGCCCAGAACCTATGCTGACGAAGGGCCGTTGGATCCGATCGTTCGCCCCTGTTTGATCGCAACTCTCTGACGAGCTCTGTTACGGAAGGAGCAGCCTTAGTCAGCATTCACCACCTCACTTGCTACTCTTCCTCCCCTAGATAGTCCAACAACATACAATACAATTTGCTTACTTGCTCACACCACTCCGTTTGCTCTCCAAGGAGCTCCGCCATGGAATTAGGGTGATTATCAAAGTCAATAGTCGCGCGGGATTTTTTCCAGCAGTGCTAATCACCGAAAGCGAGTGAGTAATTAATGGTTTTTCTTATCCAGTTTAATCAGTAAATTGTCTGTTCAGCTTTCTGAGTCCGTTACCTATGTCTCCGATGGACGATGGTACACGCCTCTTCATCGGCTCCGGCGCTCCGCTTTGCGTTAGAGTCATATATCGCGACCAGTTCACTTATACGGGCTCGGTCCTCTCCGTCCTCACGCTAATCATACTTATGAGCAGCAAAAACCGGTAATATGCCGACCAGTCGTTCGACCGGAACCCGCAGGTCTTCTCGATTGGTACTGCCTCTGCGGTTGATATCGCAAGAAGCCCACGTTGAAGCATTGACTTTGTCAGCCCTTTCTGTAGATCAACATAACATCACACATGATATTCTACTTAACGATCCTCATTAACACCTGCAATCAACCAAGCACGGCCTTCGAATTGGTACCGAGACAAGACGATAGAACGCTGGAAGAGAAGGAGACAGCTGCTCATGTCATCGCACGTCGTCAATCCAGCAAGACAGATGAAAGCAATGGGGGATTTTCTGAGCATCTCTTCTCTGAGTCGAAGAACTCTAATTGAATAGACTCTCGACGAAACTCACAGATTAGATTTTTCAGCACGCTTGGTATGTTACGGACCAAGAGTGAGGGCCTGCCTGAGAGAGTGATGGGACCGCGGACTGCTTTAGCCGAATGGCATAAGTGCAGCAGAATTTTGTGACGCCACATGTTCTCAGAATCACCGTGGGGAGGAGCGAACGCAGAATCTTTGACAGGATTGCCTCATGGAGCTTTATCTGATTGTTAACTTTCGCAACGGAATCACATCCGGGCTCGTAACCAGTAGAGATGGTGACGCTACACGTTCTCGGAAATTCCGGTAAGGGTTCATGTTTCCAGCTTGTGCCCTTCCTCGGCCTGCGATAGTGGCGTTCAACCATGAACATCTCTCCAATTAGAGAGTAGCTGAACAACGCCCTTATGTCCTGCCTCAGCGGCCCACGACAACGGCGTTTGACCAAGACGATCTTTTGAGCCAAGATCAACCTTGTTCGTGTTAAGGAGCAGCTGAACAACATCCTTCTGTCCTGCCCTGGCGGCCCACGACAACGGCGTTCGACCAAGACGATCTTTTGAGTCAACATCAACCTTGTTCGTGTTAAGGAGCAGCTGAACAACGCCCTCATGTCCTGCCCTGGCGGCCCGCGACAACGGTGTTGGATCAAGACGATCTTTTGAGTCAACATCAACCTTGTTCGTGTTAAGGAGCAGCTGAACAACACCCTCATGTCCTGCCTGAGCGGCCCACAACAACGGCGTTTGACCAAGAGCATCGTTTGAGTTAATATCAACCTTGTTCGTGTTAAGGAGCAGCTGAACAACGCCCTCATGTCCTGCCACAGCGGCCCACGACAACGGCGTTCGACCATAAGCATCTTTTGAGTTAATATCAACCTTGCCTGTGTCGAGTAATTGCTGGATAACGGCCTCGAATCCTCGCTGAGCGGCCATTATCAATGGCGTCTGACCCATGTAGTCTCTAGCATCGGCGTCGGCACCTCTTCCAAGCAGCATCTTGACCGCGGGCACATTGCCCGTCTGCACCATCATCATGAAGGTCTGAAAGAGGGAAGTATTCTCGTCAAAGTCATCTGCTACGGCAGACCGTGCAGGAGGCAGAACGAGGCCGTCCTGGTCGCTAACTTCTGTGTTTGAAAGTATCGTGGCAATTTGATCCCGCTCCTGGTTCCGCTGGCTGATGTAGTCCTTCGCCAGCTTCATAAGATGGTCCATCTTATCGCACGCATCCAACTGCACAAGAGCACTCTGGTCTTCAATATTTAACCTGAAATAGATTCTTGGAGAAGGCGTGGCTGCAACAGAGGTACTGGACATGCCCAGGAATGTTTTAATGTTGTCGTGCACCCTCTCATGCGTCCTTCCCGTGTTGGTCATGGCCGTAAGACTGTACATCGCCAACTGTAAGCGAAAGAAGTACGTCCTTGGGAGGACTCCTTTGAGAAATCTGAGCCAGAATGGAGACATGAACTCTTCCGTGGCACTCGATAGGGTAAGGGCTCTCTCTGGTCCCGTCCCGATGCTCACTAGGAGGTCGATTTTGCGTCCTTGCCAAAGGCGGCCCGCTTCCTGATACCCAAGCTCAGTTGGATTGTTGGCAATCGTCCCTCCGTCTGTATATTCCAACCCATCCTCCATCTTGTAAGGGCCGAAGAACGTTGGTGCAGCTGATGTGGCTCTCCCAGCTTCCCATATCTTAACTGGCTTTTTGTTGATCGCCTCCACTTCAAATTCTGTATTGTAAGCTCTTAGCAAGACAGGCTTTGCCGAATGGCTTGTTAGGTTTGTTGTTACAACGAAAGATTTGCAGGGACGGTCATCGTCTATCAGTTCCGCGTCCTCGTTAAGCTTGAGCGGCGATCCGGAATCGCTAATCACCTCTTTGAGCTTTCGCTCTAAGGGCTTGTGATCGTATCTGGCATTCCAACTAAATGTCTTTTTCTTCTCAAAGATGTCGCTGGCCAATTTCTGGTACTTTTCGATCGCATCTTTCACAGTCTGTAACACTCCATAGTTAGCTAGGCATCTTGCTCAGCTTCGGTGTAGAACACGAACAAATTCTAGTCTCCCTAACATCAGTGCAATTAATCCACCTGTGCTTGTGCCGCATATCAAATCAAAGTAATCACAAGGCTTGATCTCATCCGTAGTGTCTTGACCTTTCGTCCTTTGTTGATTGACTGCGGTCATGATCTCCTCCAAAATCTGTAAGGTTGCCACTCCCTTCACCCCTCCACCGTCAAGGCATAAGATACGAGCTGGCCTGGTTGGTGTCTCTGACATTGTCGGAGGTAATAAGCGGTTTCAGAAGCCACTGGTTGCAGAATGAGTTCCAGCCCGAATGGAGGTTAAGGTCATTTGTTTACCAACGACACTCTGACATGCGGATTACTTGGCTTTTATAGCAGACGCGACTTCATGGGCGGTCCTGTGGACAAGCCACACGCGGATCATTCTTCGATATGAGTGGGCAGCTTGATGGGTGCTCAAGCACGTTTCCGGTAGCTGTATGCAGCCTCAGCACCAATACTTTGGATTCGCATCCTCACAGCCTCGCTGTGCCGCCATCCACCCAGCTCATAGCTCCCAGCCTTGTAAAAAATCTGCAGGAATAGCTAATCTACTTCCAAGAGTGAGGGCAGTAACACGAGATTAATGGCTCTGCCTGCATTGTACGGCGCAAATTCGTGACCGATGGCTAGAGCTAGCGCTGCTTACCTTCAAACCAATTGAATCGCTTATCTCTGAATCTGTTGCGTACGGTTTGGAGGTCGACAGCACTAACACTCGGTCACGAATTGGCGCTGCAGCTATGTTGCGTCGTTTCAGCGAAATGACACATCTGTATGCGTACCCTGACGCGACAGTGCTACCAGCAGCGACACAAGGGAGCTAAGAACATCTTGGAAGAAAAAGGACATGTTTATTGCAGGTCCACCGTCGAGGTGATTGGGCGAGACTGCAGATTTGAATGTTTGTGCGCGGAGGCGCAGGATGACGATGGTTCTGCTAGGCTGTGTGCTGATTACCTTATTGGAGAAAGTTATAACTTTACCCCACCACCCAGATATCCATCACGTGTTTGCCCTGCCCTCCACTCGAGTCCTCCACTCCAACCCCGGTGGTAAATAAAAGTTGCTTTTTCTGACAGCACATCGTCACGGTCTTCGTCTTGGTCAATCGAGCGGCCATGGCGCAGCCTGGCCAGGGCTTGCCCAGCCCTGAGCCAGCAGCAGCCAAAAGAGATTCCACGACTGCGGGCGTCATCTCTCCTGCAAGGAGCGCCCCTCAACTCACGCCCCAGCGAAAAGAGTCGTTCAATGCCAAACACTCCAATCAAAACGTTCCGCACCGCCAGAGCTTTGCCGAAAATCTACGTGCAAATCCGCATTCCCCTCGTGCCCGGCATCCATCCTTTTCTCAGCAAGCTTTGCAAGATTTGCTGAATAATCCGCCGATTCCCAAGGAAAATGACGACCGATTTGTGGGCCGTGATTGGAGGCAAATTCAACTGGGCGAAGTGATCGATACAAATGAAGTTCGATTTGTGGAGGCAGATATCAGTGTGGAGGAGGCCACAAACGTATGTGGGAATGAGGACGTATTTTGATTGAAGGCTGATTTGAACAGCTTCTGATACTAGGAGGACCACCAAATGTGGTACTGATCCGTGAGCACGACCATTTGCGCCAAGCAGTCGACACCTTTGACTATAGCGACCTCAATGCCTATCTATTACTGGTAGTGGGTCTTGCCCACCCTGATCAGGAGGATGTATCATCATTCAATGAACTGGCGCAGAAGGGGAGGGAGGGAAAAGCAATACCCCTTCAGGACGTGAAAGACTTGCGAAAAAAAGAACACAAGGAGCCCTTCATTCGAGTGCCGCATACGCAGACCCTAACAAGAGCAATGGAGATCTTTGGTAGCGGCATCCATCGCATCATCGTTGTGAAGGAGGGCACATCAGATGTTATTGGCGTGTTAAGTCAGCTACGGCTCATACGGTTCTTTTACCAGCATGGAGGGAACTTCCCTGCTATTGATCAGCTGTATTCGATTCCTCTGAAGGATCTTGAGATTGGATCGAGAAATGTCATAGCCATCAAGTAAGCACACTCTGGGCAATGGCGCAATGAAAGTGCTAACATTGATTAGTGGTGACCGACCACTCGCTGACGCCCTTGAACTCATGAACAACGAAAGCATCACTTCGCTCCCGGTCCTCGACCACCAGAAAAACGTCATTGGTAACATCTCTCAGGTTGACGTGCGCGTAAGTAGTCTTCCTGCTCCAAATCCCCCCAAAAAGCCACTCTGCTTACTATCCTTCCCAGCTCCTCACCAAATCCACCTCCCTCCCGCTCCTCCAATCCTCCTGTACCCACTTCATCTCCGTCATCCTCGGCGAGCGCGGCGTCGAAGAAGGCAAAGACCCCTTCCCCGTCTTCCACGTCAACCCCTACTCCACCCTCGCCCACACCCTCGCCAAGCTCGTCGCCACCCGCTCCCACCGCATGTGGATCGTCGACGCGCCCTCGCCCGCCTCCTCCGGGCCCTCCACCCC
>JAGFVP010000448.1:0-16801 GCA_021031095.1 Bathelium albidoporum
GGTGCGGGGAGCGCTCGTCTTCGGAGTAGCTGGGTGGTTGGGGGGAGATGAGGGGGTTGAAGGCGCGAGTTGTGCTCGTGTTTGTGGTGAGGAATGGGGTGAAGTCGGGCTTACGATTGGGTGGAGCGGCGAAGTCAGTGAGGGCGTCGATGACATGGGGGAACACTTGGGAGTTCACGTCGGCGGCCCAGAGGAAGTCGAGGTGTTCGTAGTGGGGGATCTCCTTGGCGATGGTGTGTTTGGGGAGTTCCTTGAGCATGACGTTGATATCGACGAGGCTATCGCTGCCGCCATAGACAAGCACGATGGGCGTTCTGATGTTCCGTGTAGGAAATTTCGCGACTTTGTAGTATTTGCTTCCATTGCTAAAGCTGAGCGGCCCCTGGACTTCGTCATCGTACATTTGAAATGTACCGTTGCGGATGATCTGGAACCAATGGACGACGGATTTGGTGCTGGTGAATGAGTACAGGTGAGGATATGCAGCAAGCTTTTGATGGGGACTGATGTTTCGCGCATGCCAACCAAATAGGAAGGACAATCCCATGTCAATGAAGCGCACGAAAATGGGTGGATATAGAATGGCTTGCCACATCGTGGTAGAGGAAAGGATGGCTCGACGGCCAAACGCCAGGAAAAGAACGTCAGGAGATGCTCTGACAAGTGAGTCGACCACGCTACTGGTCAATCCCGCAGGAGCCATTGCAGGCGCAAGAGCAATGAAAACGTCGACTCTTTGGTTCAGTGTTGGGTGGATGGATAGAGTAGCAAAGGCTTGAGCTGTGCCTTGCGAGAATCCGATATAGGAAAGAGAAGGCTGGTGCGTAGTCGAGAGAATGTAGGAGATGCTGTCCGGGATATCGTGAAAGGCGAATTCGTCAATGGAAAAGTTCCAGAACCGTGTATCCGTAGGCGCGTTCCGGGCCGATTTCTTGGAATACTTGTTGCCTCGATTGTTGCCAAACCAGACGTCGTATCCCATTTCCACGAGCATGAATGGCAGGCATCGTTCCTGTTCAGTAATGCACACCCATACTTCACTGTTCATCATCAAGCCATGGTGCATGTAGACGACCTTTTTCTGGAGGCTGCCCGGACCGTTGTTGACTCTTTGGTCTTCCTCTCCCTTACGCCACCCCAGTCTATGCAGTCCCAAGAGATATCCATCCGCTGTGTGGACAATGTGTTCTTCGGCAGTATAGCCGTAAATCTCGCATAACTCGACAAAGTCAGATGCTTGGTTGATTGAATTCACGATAACTATTTACATTAGCCAGTTGCAAGACTTAGCCATGCTTCGATTTGTACGTACGCTTTCTCTTTCCCCGATTCCTTCTTCCCTGCGGAGAGGAGAGGTAATTGAAGGCGCTCCGCGATCCCTCGTAGAAGAAGCGAATGACCGGACCGGCTATCAAGGAATTAGCGCTCAATCAATGATTTCAAATGTACAACAGTACTTACGAAGAGCAAGAGTGATTATTCTGACAACACTTTCCAGCAAAATGAGGATCAGAGATCCGAGCAGCGCCGCATACTGTTGTCTGTCAAGATAGTAGTGAGCAACCGGACAGCAGCGGCAGGGCACTGTCCGCGCAAAGGAGCGAACTCTTCTTATAAAGATGCATATAAGGCAACTTACAAGGCCAGACGACCAATGAATGGTATAGTGGGCATTTTGCAAGGCTTACAAAACCAATTTGGATTTTCGATACTCAACGACGAGACACTCTCTGAGCGCAGTGCCGAAGCTCCTTGCGGGGTTAGAACGCGGGAGTCCGCGGCCTGATAATGTCATCTCGAGGCCCAGGTAGACGCTCCGTCAAAGCTCACGCATGGGAAAGACGTGGCGTGCGTGGGTCGTGGTTAGAGAGTGGGCAAAGGCACAGCAAGTCGCGCCGCTTTGTCGCACGATGTCATTGCACCTGTCGCCCATGTGAAAGTGGCCCGTGCACAAAGCTTCACTTCTGCCCCTCGTGACCCTACTGCAGGAACCATATAGCTATTATCTCAATTCTACCCGCAGTCCCCCATCCCAGTCAGCGTCCCAATTCCACGCTATAAACACCACCACTACTGCCACCATGCCAGCCTCGTGCAAAGACATCCGTACGCTTCCTTCCCTCCCTCGCTCCCCCAGCCCTTCCCCTCGCAAACTCAAGCTAACCAGCACTTTTTCTCCGCGACCCACAGGCGCCGCCCTCGCCTCCTGCCTCGCCAACTCCGACTGCGTCCTGGTCGAGCGCAACAAGGCCGGCGACTGCCTGCGCCCGCCGCTGCTGGACACGCTGCCGACGCAGTGCCAGCAGCTGAAGCGCGGCTACGGCGAGTGCAAGAAGGGCATGATCGACATGCGCAAGCGCTTCCGCGGGAACAAGCCCGTCGCCGTGAGCGTCGAGATCGAGGCCGGCGCGGACCGGCCGTCCCAGCAGCTGTACGGGGGCAAGCCGGCGTATGATCCCGTGAGGCGGACCGATGGGAAGGAGGATGAGGGTGGGGTGTGATTGATGGGTATGAGTAGCAGGAGCAAGATGTGGAAGGGGGAGGCAAGGGATATACATGGTTTCTTATCAGCATAGCGTGGCGTTTTAGGGGCGGGTTACTGGTCATGATCAGTCGCATATTCGCTCCGCTCCTCGAAAGCCGGAGATATCAAGGCATGGTACTTCGCAGATATAGTCTGGTGAAGCGACATACATCTAAGCACTTATTAAATCAGAATGGCTGGCATCGTAGCCAAACAAGTGGAACAATGTGCAGACCACACCAAGTTTCAAACTAGAAAACGAATCAGAGAGGCCCTCAGATAAACATAGCTTGCGGTTGGTGCACTAATTTATTGTATCGTATATTAATTGGTAGATTTCAGATGAGGGCCTCCACGACTTGTTTTATGCTGTAATCTGCGTAAGAGATCGCTGCTGGTTCTAATAGGGTGTTGAATAAGGTACAAGCTTTGTATGTGGAAACCCACTATAGTTGATTTTATCTATCTATGACTATTCTACTACTCATCTACCTACTTCGCGATGTACTTCGCGATGCCTCCACGAGCACCACACGCACAAATCAACCACCACAACCATGCCTTCCAGTAGAAGCGCCATAATCCATCCGTTCAACCCAGGTTTCATTCGTGCAAGCAACACCATTTCTCATCCATTCAGCTCATCCCTCATCTCCGCAACTACTCCCATGATCCTGGGCTCTGGGGCTACCGACACCGCACGAGTCAGGCAATGCTCAAAGTCAAACACCTCACGGGCCGCCGAGCGGAAATCCTCTCCGAGCGTAAGCAACGTACCAGCAGCCACGAGAGAACGGTACATGACCTCGTTGTCCTCGGTAGCCTTAATGAGCGCGGTCGTGTCATCGAGAAGCGTTAGTGCGCGGTCGGCATTGGGGCCTGATGGAGGATCGGATGCGCTTGCGGACGGTGAAGCTGAGAGCATGACCGTGTAGTTTATGAAGACGGTTGCAATAGCAACGACGAAGCTTTTCTTCCATTTTTCTGGCTCCGTGACGTACGGTTCCAATAGCTTTTGGACTTTGTCGAATTCTCCGTCCATGACTAAGCGTCCCTGCTCCGTGTTGAACAGGTTGGCCAAGCCTCGAGTAGCAAGAGTTGCGTGGTTGAGGTTCTCGGTATTTTCAAAGGCAGCAGACAATAGGTCGACAATCGTCTCTGAACCCGAGCTTGTATAGGTCACCACTGTTGGCGATGATGCCGCGAGGATGGCCAGCAGATCAGTCACAGGCAACTGCTTTTCCTTTGGCCAGGTGCTCACGAGTCTGATTGCAAGCTCTGACCCATCTTGTAATGCCGATTCGTGGCCCTGCTCGAGTTGCTCGATAGTTTGCGATAGGACGTTGAGATCGGTCGGATTGAGTGCATGGTCTTTGACGCCAGTATCGAGGAATTCCTGGTTGAATTCTTGAATTTTCCTCTGCATGGCCTTGAGATTCGTGCTGATAATCGTAAGATATTGGGTTTGTGGAAGAACTTTTGGTCGGGACTGTGTAGCTGGAGGTGCTCCACTATCGCCAGGTCTGTACCGGGAGTCCGAGCCCCAAGGATCTGAACCAGGCGTTGCTTGACCAACAGTTGCTCCTTGGGTGTTTTTCATGATGAATTCGGCGACCTCGTTCAAGTATGCCGCTGGAAGATCATGATCCGTGAGGAACTTGCTCGCAGCTTCATACGGGTTTTGCGAAAGGTTGTAAGGTAAGGGAATCGGAGCGGCGCCTTCTTTGACATCCACATTAAACACATAGTCATATTCTAGTCCGTTAAACGATTTCTTTCGACCGCTGCTGCCGGCAGAATCAACAACAGTGCCCACCTTGACCCATCCTTGCTCTTTAGACCACTGGTACGCCGTAATGGTCCCGTCGTGCTCCTTGATCATTTGCACGTCGCCTTCTTGTTGCCCTGAGTGTCGCTGCAAGAATTCGGGTCCTGGCAATGATGTCGTATCGACGCCCTCAAGATGTTGTTTTGGAATCGAAGATGCTTTGACCGACTCCTCGAAAGCTTGGATAGCAGCTTCATCGGCTTGTCGATCAGCAGACCTGGTGAATACTCGGACAATGCGATCACCACCACCAGTAACAATGTCGCCAGACTTGGCACATGCTGCAACAGCCCAGACCGCACCTGCTGGATGAGTGATTGCTTGGATGCATTGATTGCCTTGCCATACTTTCGCAGTCCGGTCCTCTGACGCGCTGATGATTTCACCAGTTGAAAGTGCACTGAGGCAGTAGATCAAGTTGTCGTGGGCTTGGAAACTGCCAATCTGCTGGCAGTTCAAAGTGAACAGCCGGATGTAGCCATCATTTCCCGCCGACGCAAAGTCTGCCTTGACAGAAAAGCCTTGGGGGATCCTGCAGAGTGCTCTCACTATACCCAGAGTTTGACCGGACACTTTACCGACACCCTCGCCAGAAATTTTGAAAATACGGATAGCTTCATCAGCGCAGGCTATCCGGCAGAATTAGTCAGCTCGCTGTACAGCAGGACTTGTTCAAGCACTTGGTGATACGTACCAGTGATCACGGTGTCTTTGTCGTAGAAAAGGACATCCAGGACGTTACCTCCATGGTCGCCTAGCACGGTCGTATTCTCCCAATGTCCGACGTCCCAGATTATTGCTTGCCGGTCCCAACCACCACTTGCAATATGTCTTCCACTTTCGCTGACGTCGAGGCAACAAACAGTTGACGTATGTCCAGGTAACAAAGCCAGAGCGTCATCCTGTAGGCTATCATCAGGTTGGCGTACCTCTATGACAGGGTCCCGGCCTCCCGAGACGATGAGACCTCGGGGATATTGGGTGGATGGAGGAACAAAGGCGACCGCAAGGATGGCTGAAGAACCATGGGAGTTCAAGATGCAGTCAAAGGCCGGAGGATTGTTGCCGACAAGCTTCCAGCGTCGAACGGTAGCGTCCCACGAAGAAGATAGAACCAGATCTGGTGAGGGATAAACAAGAGATCGAACCTGGAAACGACTTGATCAGATCACCAGCACAAAGAAACTTACGAGCAGGTCTGGCAATGTGCGCTCAAAGCTATGTCAGCCGGCCAGCGAGACTCCGGAGACATCGGCTTCCGGCTGGTAGAGGTGGTGGAGTAGATGTGACACTCACGTCGTCGTCGTGGCCCGGTAGTGACGCGGACAGCTTGAACTCGGCCATGGACGACGAATGCAACGACGCCAGCAGCCTTGCAGCCGGACCGTTCCGATCTTGGAGGCGCTCGATGCAAGCAAATGACACAGGCGTGGAAAGTTCCGGTTAGGTTCAGTTAACGTAAAGTGGTGGAGGACAGATCGGGCGGGCCTGATCAAAGTGACTAAGAGCAGGATGCGGTACCACCGGCTGAATAAGTGATGCCACTCTCAGTGCCCACCTTTTCAAGGCAGTCGAGGGGAGTGAAATGGACAGGCGATCCTCGAGTGTGGACGATGCCTTCCTGATGCGACAGTAAGACACGGCAAAGAGCGCACGAGGTGTTCTCCGGCTGGCTGCAGCTTGGGCGTTCAGCAAGTGGCTTCCACTTGGTGCTTTCGATGCGAATCTGAGGGAAATGAGAATATCAAGTTGATCACAGGCTCACATGGGCCGCCTACGCAATAGCAACAAAGCCAGATCTTTAAAGTCGTGAAGGCGAAGGTTTGGTGGGAGCCAGGCGTGATCCAGTGGATGGAGTGGAGTACGCGAGCGGGTACGTCATTTGACGCACATGGCCATTTTGCTCAACACTGGCTGCGGTGAGGTAATACACAGTTACTTCAGGTGATTCTCGATCCAGACACAAAGCACGGCTCTCATTGGCTCACACCAATCTTCCTACTTCGGTGCTGTCCCTAATCATTCTTGATGGTCTCGAATGATGCTTGCAGGCGTCAAACATGGTCTGGCCAGGCCATGACTCGTCTGATCTACTCCAGAGCCCCCAAATGCCACCGGTGGCTGCTGTCGAGCCTGTCCTGGCCAGCATAGTCGGCTCGAAATTAGAGTGCAGCGCTTAATGCCAGAGGTATCCCCAGAGTCGCGGGGGTTTGTTGTACTAGGTGCGCCTAGTACGCGTCTTTTGCCCCTAGGGCATCCAGACGCTCTGCGGTGGATCGGGTGGTCTGCGCGCTGGGCAAGTGGCTTGCACACCGTTTCCCCACAGCTCATCGAGCTTCGACGCCTGTTCGAAGCTTGACTTGGGCGGCCACACTCTGGCCAGCTGCTGCTTTGTGCGCGGCGGGCACCTGTCACTGCTCGGCCGCGGCGCACTGCGGCCGTCCACTCCGCCCAGCCTTTGCTGCCACCACGCTATCCTGCTGCCAGAGCCACCGTAACCCGCAATCGCCGCCGTTGCAGCCAATCTCGGCTTTGCCCGTTGTTGTCCTGTGACGCGTCAAAATGAACATGCAGGAAAAGCATCTTTACGAGGCGAGCGGATCCAGGGATCTAGGCATGGGGGCAACAAAGGACTTTGTGCCTGGCTCCTAATATTTACCCTCTGATCGCCCATCTACAACTCCCAGCGCAATTGGCACTCTTCAATCCTCCAAATTCTCATATCTGTCTGCACCTTTGAGATTACCTGATTATTGTTCCGGTCAAATTTCAGGACTTTCTCACCTATACGTTGGTCGGGCCTTACGCAGCCGGGCACTGCTTGCTTAGACTCTAGTCAGCAAAAAAACCCCTTACCGCAGCAACTGGTCGACGCCTCTTGTTGGATCCAACTACCTTGCAGTCGGGCTAACCGGCAAGAAAAAGCCGCTCTTCGTTCCTAATACATTCCGAGCAAGGATCGAATCCAGAATTGCTCGGTTAACCATATAATATTGGCGGACCTTCCAGAATTTCTTTGAGCCTCGTCAGATTAAGTCCCAATTATTGTGCAAACTCTACCCCCAATCTTCCATTGAACATTTTGAAAAATAAAAAAATAAAAAACCATCCATCTCTTCTACACCGATCAATCGTATCTATCAATGGAAACAGCGCAGAACGAATTGATGCGCGCAATGGCTACGTAAGCTCAGCATTCAATGCTCAGCCCATCTCCAATGCTAATCATGAAAAACACAGTTTACTACAAGATGGAAAATTCTCAGACTTGACGATTGCCTGTGGAGCTCAGAAGTATGCTGTACATAAGGCTATCGTCTGCTCTAGGTCTGGTTTCTTTGAGGGAGCATGCAGCCACCCGTTCAAGGAGACGAGCACAGGGGTCATTGACCTCAGTGAAGACGAGGAGGAACCTGTCAAGCATATGATTGATTACTTTTATCATCTTGACTACTTGACTCAATCTAAACCGAGAGCATCTTCATGCTTTGTCCACCGCAGGATAAGTCAAGACCAGCGAAGGAGAGCTTCGTCCCTCAAGCAAAATCTGGCCATGATCGAGGACCCCTTACTGGCTTGTGCAGCCACCAACCCAGAGCCACAGGCGATGCCCGATCAACCTTTGACACCCCCGGGAGATGAATCCGAGCACAAACAATTACATTTCTCCCCCAAGCTTCCGTCTTCTCCTGAGTCTCTGCCAGAAGAGGGGGATGACTTCACATTCGAACCTTTGGAGCCTGTTCAAGCGACCAAAGAACCCAACATGGTCATTCATGCAAAGGTTTATGCCATTGCCGACAAGTGAGTCTCGGACCTTTTTCACTCCGCATTCCATGCATGCTAACATCGAGTGCCAAGGTACGATATCCCAGGGCTCAAGGAACTTGCACGACGAAAGTTTGAGGCTCAAGTTGCGCAGCATTGGGATGCCACAGAATTTTCTGATGCCTTGGAAGAAGTATATTGCTCCACCATTGACACAGATCGGGGTCTGCGCGACGTGGTGCTGCAGGCTTTTCGGGAGAACCCGAGGCTAGCCATGAAAGCCGAGGTGGAGGCTACCGTCAGGGACCTCGCTCCACTCGCATTCGAGCTGTACAAGGTGGCCAGCGGACTACCCGTTTGAGGCAGCTGTTCAGAATCCGAAGCACGGAAAAGAAATTCTTATCGAATGCCACCTGGGCCTTGCTCAGCTTCATTTTTCCCGTTTTGAGGAAATCGAGACATCTGCAGGGTGCAGAAGGATGAAGCGAGCCCGGAGCTGCAAGCAGCGAAGACCCTGATGTCATCTGGCCCGAGGGCTCCGAACGCAGCGTGGCGCATGTACCTACAACTCAAACCCAATGGCAAGTCGGACTTGAAGGGACCTACCGCACAGTACCGGTGCAGCCGTGTGCCGTGCAGCGCGCCTTGCAGTGTCGACGCGGAAATGGTTTCATGATCTAGCTGAGGATTCTTGGTTCTTCCTATCGCACATGCATTCCGTATCTTTGTAAATTATTTTTCTGGGGCCATGTGCAGATCAAAGGCTTGCAGCTCTTGAAGATTGATCCGGCTCTGGTGGCTGATAACTTTGATAACTCCTGAGCATCCCCGCGTTTTGTCTGTGCGACTTACCCTGCCCTGAATGATCGCCGACTCCTCTGCCACTTCACGCGTTCTTCAGCGACTGAACCTGCTGGATACGGCCGGTGGAGGCGCTTCCTGATGTTCAGGTTTGTTGGTACCGTCGCTCCGCCCTTCAGCGGATCGCATATCGCTTCCAGCTTTAAGAGTAAGCTCAGACCTGCCATGCGCATGACGAGATCATGGTCGAATCAGAATGCGGGGTAAAGGGACTGCAACGAAAAAGAAATTATCCATGGCCCTGAGGCGTCTGAACTGCGCGACGACGGCTGGTGGCTTAATTCTTCTCCTGCAAATGGTACCGGTGGGCATCAATCTCCGCGCACCTCCACCGCTACCAAGTCGAAAAGCCAACACCAACGAGGACGGCCAAGATCCTATCCAGTTTCATGCGCAGAGATACTGCAGGAAGCCCAATGTCTTCCGCGAGACGCGTAACCCACCTGACTTGGGCGACTAAATAATCGCGTGAAACCATGAAGAAAAAGGGTTTCTCATGCCTGTGATAGGATAATGCTATGATGCCACGTTTGCACCCGGAGCTACTGTCAAGAAAATATGTATAGAGCAGAGTTACAGTACGGCAGACGCTTAGAATACCGCACAAATCTCGCGGCAACAAACCTTGGAAACAGTCCAGCCTTCCGTTGCTTTTGCTCGTGGGAATAACAGGTAGGTTGTAAGACTGCGGGACTCACTGAGAGGATCAATGCCGCAAATCTAGCCGCTGCTTTGGCTTTCATGCCTTTAAGCCCTTCAGCTGTGACGGATGCACATGTGACCAGATTCACCTGCGCAAATGCATCAACTGTCGAGTCCAGAGGAAATTTAGAATCGCAGTACAGGCGTCCAGACCCTGACGTGGCTGAACGCTGTCGCCACATCCTAAGCTCGGCGAACACAGAACTTGAGCGCCTCACGCATTGTGCACTGTTGATCTAGCTTTCTAGTCTTCAAAGCTAGTCCCTCGTTCAGCTCGGATTTCGGTGTCAATCATAGTTCGAGACATTGCCACTGATCTGCGCTGTTGTTGCTTTGTCAGATTGGCCAGCGCTGAAGCGTCCAAGGCCGAGGCCTTCAAATGTCGTCTGATGTCGGTGACGTTCAGTCTTGCTTAGTACTAGATATTACGACAGCTGTTTCAGCATCATCCATATTATCTAGTGTAGCTCGATCTGTGCCTCGATCTGGTCAGCACCTTAACTGTGCCACTGCTCAGGCCCACAGTCGTGCAGTCCCACCAAACTCGACGCACACGTGGGCCAAGCGAGCAACCTTATCTGGGGCATTACCTATCGATAACATCAAGCGTTCCAGATTATTCGAAATAGCTATGACCAACATTTTCGCCAGACGTCCAGATCAGCAGCGAGTCGTAATATGTGATGCCGTCTGACTTTAGGCCTCCCCCAGTCAAGCAAGCCTCTACGCGACGCGCGGCGCACTCACAATGGTGGGCATGCCAAATGTTCTTTCGAGTGTCAGAACTTCTTGGCCAGTCTGAGTCAGAAAGTCTTGACGATCAAGGCACTGAATTGCGTTCACGAGACCTCTTGCCCATCAGGCTAATACAGACGGATTATTCACGTCGTGATTAGGAAACCAGTTAAAAGGACGTTCATTACCGCGTGGCTCTGCGCTTACATGGGTTGGTGTCTCAATGCGCGAACTGTAAAAATGGATGAAGAACTCTAAGGAAGAAGTTCGGGGGAAAGTCATATATGGGGAAAACAATGTAGGCCTAAAACAAGTCTACGAAGAAGGATAAGTACCTAGGTAGGTACCTACCTAGTTTTCGTACCTTGCTTCCTAAGTTCCCGATACGGAGCTTGCAGTAAACTCGAAACAAAACAGGACACGTCCATCAGGAAGTTTCGCTCTGGCCATGAAAGTATAGTCACCTGGGCCCACAAATCTCTTCAGCATTATGTAGTCCATAATAAATTCCATTCGACCAGGTTTTAGCTTATGACCGATATCGAATCTTTGATGCCTCATGAAGATCCCATTAAAATCTGCAAATTTCGACTCTATCGAGTCAAGCACTTCGCCATGATTCGCTTTAGATGCACTTAGTCGAATCGTACTTTCATTGGGGCTTGGCTCATCCGGCATGAACCCTCCGAGATATCCGAAGAAGCGGCGATCCCTTTCCGCATGATATGAGACAACAGACATCTTAGAAAAAGGAAAGAGTCTTGATTCACGGTATAGGAAGGTTCGGTGCGATATCGAACTCCTCGATTTCGAAAAGCTGCTGCTCAGCAGGAGTCGAGCCTGAATAAAATGCCGCGTTGTCGCCAAACAGCTTTCAACGCTTGATTGTCATGACGGATTGCAAGACTGAACTTTTTGAGCTTTTCAAACTCTGAAGACAATACGGGCTTGTTGCTATCAAAGCGCAAGTGACTCGACAGGCAAAAAGATTGACCGTTAATAAAGTAAGCGTCAGAATGCTTACAACCATCTTTGATACGTGAGAGTGGGTGGAGAGAGCAACTAATTGCGGGCGCTTTTGGCTCAAGACAAATAAGTCTTGTTATACCATTATGGCAAGTGCCTACCTAGTACCTCAGAATTTTTGATTTTCAGCCGCAGCTGACAAAACTTAGGTAGGCTATGCTAGGTAAACAGGGGGGGGGGGGCTCTCCCGGTCGGAAAGGAGCTGCTGATTCCTGGATGCGACACTGTTTCATGGTCTTGGTGGGGTTTTAACAGAGCATATCTTACGAAAGATGTGGATGAATGACCTCGTTGATCAACTCAATGGTGTTATCTTAAATGCCGCAACAGAATTAACCCCACAAGGCGTTAAATATGCTGATGGGTTCCAAGGCTCATGTTACACACCAGTACTGCGAACCAGACCCTCAAGACCACTTGACAAGACCAATCGGAGCAGACATATGGTTTTGGCATCAAGACAGTCCTCACTGGCAGGCCGGTGATGAAGGTCCTTCCGGCGTATCTATAAAAGACGCTTCAAATATCTCACGGACGGTTCTTGATGCATTAATTCCAAGCAAGCAGATCAATCCGGCTTTTCAAAGCGAGACGACCCTTTTACAAGCTCTTGGTCTGGCGAACAACGGGACCAACGGAATAGATACGTTAGCCGCCTCGATAACAGCACAACGGTCCGTCCACCCAAAGGGCACCGGGTATGGACCAATGGCCGACGCTTTCTTGGCTTCCATCAGAGCAAACCGCAATTCAGTGAATACGGTATCATCACAGCCGCTTCAACCTTCCTACGCCACCGGTACCTGCTGTTTTCATTTAGACGAATGGGAAAATTGCGACCCAGAGTCAGATGATCTCCACGCCAACACTATGGTTGATAATAATAAATCTATTTTACACCAAACACCGCAACAAGATCTCACTAATTCCGATATTGGGGGAGCCAATCAATTCTGGCAACGGATCTACGTTCCGAGGCCCGCTCCCGAACCTGATTCAAATCGTAGGAGAACATGAGCGCGATTATGTTCAGTTCACTTATGGGTCGCTGGCCTGGATAAGCAGGACTACTAGCGGGCTGGGAAATTGCAAGGTTGGAGGCTGGAACCCTCGTGATGGATCGCTCTGCTGTTTTGAAGACCAGAAGATTCCTACTGAAAAACAAATGGACTGCTGTTTTCTATGTTAAGTTTTCCCTCTCAAACAATGCAGTGATCGGGGAATAAGGATAGGAACGGCGAGTGTCTGTTGAGCTGGATGACGTGATCATGGTAGAAAAAGCCAGATCCGGGCAATCAGATGGGAGAATCCGACGTAACTTACAAAGGTCCATTTCAAAATTTTTGTCCCGCGCTAAAGTTTGGCGTGTTGATTCAGGGAGCGCCCCAGCAGAATATAATTATCGCTAACATTTGGTCTATGTTCTATACCAGGGAAGAAATATAATCATAACCTCAAAACTCTAATAAATACTAGCTTGAACTTTGCCATCCGCCAAGCCTTCGCGCAAGACAAAACTTTTGATTTAGAACCCGTAATCGCCTCAACGCCTTTCCTGTATTTGTTGTTGGTGAAAGCAACTTTACCTAGCATTTCTTGTGGATTTTGGTTTGCTTGATGGCTTCTGCCGTTGTTCAAAGTGTGCATGTGTCGAATACGTTTAAAATGGCGAAGTCCTGGAGAACAACGCAATTCACAATCGGACCTTGCAGCCTTATCAACGGGCAGATCATTATTCATCGTCTCAATGAGCTTTTGTCAAAAAATTCTTGTGTTAGCAGGGCTACCCATTACCTCTCATCGCCTTTCAACGTTTCCTGTTTTGATTCGATGATTGATTACTTGCTTACCACTCGAAGCTTACGAGTAAAAACCAGATGAGTCCCCTGCTCTGTGTGAGACAGCATTAACACAAATAGACAAGCCGATTCAGCGGACGCGGGAGCCGCACGCATCAGGTTCAATGGCTTTGGATGAAGTAGGATGAATGCAAGCCGCTTTATCCCGAGCAATGAGGTCAAGCTTCATCAAAGGATTAGGGGATGTGCAAAGAAAACGACCCAACCCAGCAGGTGCCTGCAGATCTCTGGTGTACGGAGCTTTCGCAGCTGCAGGGTCCGCTCATCTATCGTTCCTAGGGTTTTCTCCACTCTCGACATCAGTGCTTCTCGGGGGATTGGGGAGCTATCGGGAGCGCAGCATTTCCCACCTATTCTATTTTCGCTCGTAATAAACATTTGCTGATCGTGCAGAATAATATTGTTTACCTTTGCTTGATGGTCCCTAACACAAAAGTACGAAATGAGATGATTAGTGTTGTGAGATACCTGCTACACTAGGTACCCATTGAGGTGGTTTCTGCACTACTTGCTTGTGAGCATCTATTCGAACACCTATCGGAGTAGAATGGAATAAGTGGGAAATGGTGTGCTCCCGAGCCAGAAGCAGTGCCTCTTGACTTGGAACTGCCCCTCGGGACATAGCGTCGTTCCTGGCAAACACGAATCAAAATCATTCCTCGGACATGGGCTCCCTTTACCCTGCCAATGATAAATGCTATCACCTTCCTAAGTCGTCTTGTCAGAGCTTTGCTATGTCGTGCTTACAGAAGATCGTCGGAGGCGACGTCTTTCCTCATGACAATATAAGGAGACGATGGCGCTCGGGATGGCGGAGGCTTGCAGCGACCGGGAAAAATGGCTTTGAGAACCACTCTGGGGCTTCTGTCCCTCGCGTTACCTGCTCTGGGCAGCAAGTGGTATCCGTCAACTCCCATCAGTCAACTCAAGGCAAACGTAAGTGGCGGTGTTACGTTTTCCCCTTCAAGCGTCCAAATTTTTTGTGTCCAAGCTCATTGATAGCACCCCAGGCCAACACCGCAAGCCATCTCTCAAAACGAGATGCCAATCCTGAGAGCCTCTATCCAGCCCACAACATAAGCGTCCCAATTGATCATTTCCACAATGAATCGCAGTACGAGCCGCACACTAATGGCACGTTTAACCTTCGCTACTGGTTCGATGCCAGTTTTTACGCTCCAGGAGGCCCGGTGATTGTGTTGGAAAGTGGCGAGGACACAGGTGACGATCGTCTGCCTTACCTTCAAAAGGGAATACTACATCAATTGGCTCAGGCCACAAACGGAATCGGCGTGGTCCTTGAGCACCGTTACTATGGACAAAGCTTTCCAACACCAGACCTGTCCACCGAGAACCTCAGATTCTTGACTACCGAGCAGGCATTGGCGGACACAGCGTACTTTGCTCAAAACGTCGTTTTTCCTGGTTTAGAAAATGAGACGCTCACAGCTCCAAATGTGCCATACATCGCGTACGGAGGGTCTTATGCCGGAGCTTTCGTCGCGTTTTTGCGTGTCTTGTACCCGGATGTCTACTTTGGCGCCATTGGATCATCAGGCGTCGTGGAGGCAATTGTATGTTCCATCTTGCAGCTCTGCACGTTTAGTTGCTAATACCGTGCCAGTGGGATTATTGGGAGTACTTCCAGCCCATCGTCGAGTATGGCCCACCAACGTGTATATCGAACACCCAAAAATTGATCAATGTCGTCGACAATATTCTCATCGACCACAACGACACGCGTTTGACAAAGCAACTCAAGAGCGCATTTGGTCTGCAGAATGTCACCTACGATGACGACTTTGCAAACGTCTTGAGCAGTTATATTGGTGGCTGGCAGGGGCGGAACTGGGATCCTGCAGTTGACGCGTCTGAGTCCTTCTACGAATACTGCGGCAACGTCAGTGCATCCTCACTCCTTTTCAATGCGACGGCGCAACAGAATAGAAAGGTGCAGCGGTTGCTTAAAGCTGGTGGATATGCGAACCAGACAGCAGAACTGACAGTTCCAATGCTGAATCTTATCAACTACATAAACGTCACTGAGGTCCAGCCATGTGCCGCATCAGGTCAGTCTCAGGATGAATGCTTCTCGACTCATAATGCAACATTCTATGCGCTGGATGATATCACCCAATCATGGCGTTCATGGCCATATCAGGTTAGTTCCACATACCGACTACCAAAACGTGTACGTGTGTAGCGAGTTCGCTAACGATGTGGGTCATAGTATTGCACACAATGGGGCTTCCTCCAAACCGGTAGTGGGTTCCCATCCACCGAGCTCTCGCTTGTCTCGAGGACACTTACACTGGCATATGAGAGCATTATATGCCGTGATGCGTTTAACATCAGCACGCCCGCTGATGTGAATGCCATCAATAAATACGGCGGTTTCAATATTTCGTATGATCGCCTGGCCTTCCTAGACGGGGAGCAGGATCCATGGAGACCTGCAACTGTTCACTCGCCTGCGGCAAATAGCCGGACAACTACAACGGACGAGCCGTACATTCTGATTGCCGGCGCGGTACATCACTGGGACGAGAATGGACTTTTCCCAAACGAAACCACCGCAAACCTGCCTCCTGCCCCCGTTGCAGGGGCGCAAAGTGCGGAGGCCAGCTTCGTAAAGCAATGGCTTACAGAATTCAAAGGATGAGCACTGTTCTTGGCTGGATAGCTCAAAAGTATAACTTCTAGTGATTGCATTAATCGAACTATTCGTTAATCTGCTACCCATGAATCTCATCACAGTGTCACGGCTCAGCCGTCTAAAGTCCAACCTTGCACCTTCAAATCATAGAGACCATCCGAAATATCATGCCCGGCGCCCACCAGCCCAAGAAGACCAAGCGTATCCTTCCAACGCCATCCGCTTGCACAACACCGCATTCACATCCCTCAAACTCCATCTCACCGCCCAACCTCCGCATCATCTCCAACCAGGAAATCCTCCTCACCTCCTCCCCCCCACAATCCCCTCAAAATGCCAGCTCCCATCACTACTCACAAACTCCCCATCCCACACCTGACTCCCTCGCGCCGCCGCCTCACACAACAGCCCCATCGTAATCCCGCCCTCCTCCTCCACCGCCGCCGTCCGGCCCACCCGCCACGGCGCCGCCCGCACCAGCCGCAGCCGCGTGCACGGCGGCTGGCACAGCAGCATGCGGCGCCAGCTCGCGCCCGGGTGCCGCGCCGACGCGTGGCTGCTCGGCGCGGAGCTCGCGGGCAGGTCGACGGACAGGCCGTGGCGGTGTGAGGAGGATTGCAGCGCGGGGTAGTTGCAGGGGAAGGCGCGGGCGAGGAGCGCGTTGTGCACGGGTTGCCAGCTCGTGGCGGCGCGCGTGGTGACGGGGCTGAGGGGGGAGGTGAGGGATGAGAGGGGCGCGCAGGTGGACCAGTCGGGGAGGAAGAAGAGGGTGCGTTGGAGGGGACGCGAGGTGTTGATCGTGGTGGACCAGAGGCGGGAGACGCGTTGGGAGAGGCTGGGAA
>JAGFVP010000449.1:0-16686 GCA_021031095.1 Bathelium albidoporum
CCTTTCCCACCTCCTCCCTCACCTCCCCCTCCTTCTTCTCCCGCGCTCTCCTTATCGCACCCTCCTTCTCCGCCCGCTCCACCGTCCGCTCACTCAACTCCCACAACTCCCTCTGCACCACCTCATCCCGCACCTCCTTCCTCACAAACTCCGCCTCCCGACACTCTCTCACCAACCAGCCCCCGCCCTCGCCCCGGCCAAATCCAGCCTCCATCGCCGCGTGCAAGAAGCCCTGCGCGCCCTGGCTCGGGCTTTTCAGCACGAGCCACCAGAACGGATAGGTGGCCAGGTAGAGCGCCAGCCCCAGCAGCGAGCCCATGCTGAGGTAGCGCCGCGTGCCGGGGGTGCGCACGAAGCCCGGGTTGACGAGCAGGACGCGGGCGTTCGGGGCGGCGCCGTCGGGCCGCTTGTATGCCGACAGGTGTTTCTGGAAGGCGAGGGCGAAGGTGGTGAGGGCGAGCTTGGAGGTGGCGTAGGCGGTGGAGGGATTGAAGGCGGATGGGCCCTTCGGGGAGTTTGTCTTTGATGATTTGGGAGGGGTTTGTTGACTTTGGCTAGCTGTTGCTGGGGGTGTTGCGGTGATGCTGGATAGGTCGCCGCCGACGTACGAGCTGCACGTGGCCATGATGATGCGCACGTCGCGGTCTGGTGGCTGAGCGCGCAGGGCGGGACTGAGGATGCTGAGGAGGTGGAAATTGGCAAGGTAGTTGATGCCCCAATTGGATTCCATCCCATCCTCGGTAATTGCCACCTTGCCGCCCATGGGTGTGAGAGTGCTCGCGCAGAGAATGAGCATGTCGAGTCGACGTGGCGGGGCATTGTCAACCCACTTGGTGGCAAATTGTCGAATGCTGTGGAGGGAAGACAGATCGACACGTTCGGCGTTGATTAATTCATTGTTTGTCGAGTTCCTGAGATCCATTATGTAGTCGATCAGGAAAGCGTCGGTTAGGGGCTGCTGGGTAAGGAGGATGAGTTGAGCGCCACGAGAAGCCAGCTCCCGAGCAACCTCGGCGCCTATGCCTGAAGTGCCTCCCTGAGATGATCAGCTTTCACGCCTAGTATCCAGAGTGGGATATAGATGTACCGTCATCATTATCACTTTTGAGTGCATGTTCCGCTCAGAGCGATTCTTCGCTCCCCCGAAGAACCATTTGAGGAGATACATTCCCAGGAGCCATGGTATAAGCTTGAGGATGGGGATAGCAAAAGGAATGCTTCCAATGCCCTCAAAGACAGCCTGGGTAGCGATGTAGACGGGCATTACTGCAAGCCTAAGGGAAAAGAGACGGATAGACCATCCAACTTTGGAGAAGTCAGGAACAGAATATTAAGCTTATCTTAGCGCACATCTAAGTGTGATTAGCCGAGTGCCAGGGACCATTGCCAAACTTTTGTCTGTTCGTAAGGTCTTGTCTTTTCCTAATGAGCCCGACAGCATGCGAGACGACATTGTACAGTCACATAGTCAAGCAGTGTGACTATTCATCAGGCGACCTTGGAGGGTTTGGATTTAGTCCTTGCTCTCTACCCTCCAACAATACCCGACGTAGCTGTTATCTACAGTCACTGTGTCCTCCCCTCTGTAGTGAATCCCCTTCGATCATCCCTAGGTAGCTGGTCACTGACACTTGCAAGATTAGCAGCAATCAAGCTTTTAGTGTAGACAACATGACTTTCGTTTACCGTATCGCTTTACTCAAGTGTTCTATGTGATTATTTTGAACCCACATAAAAATCTCTGATTTACGTGTGGTAATTGTCTGATCCAATTCCGTTCTGATGTCATTCTCACGAGCGCTGTAAGGACATCATCGCGCCTTTGGAACTCGGATGGTGTTCTCCAACGGTGACCGACAAAGTCCTACGCTTATCTTTTGCAGTGCCCCGTGACATGCGTGCCAGCCGTCCTGACCGCTTCTGTTTCCCACAAACGTCGGAAGCTCTCGGTCCTTTATCTCTAATCAGAGTTTACCGCTGATGACGAGTGCTAATCCTCGTTAGGCTTGTCGTGCAGGCTCTCAGGCGACCTCGTTGCATTACATAAGAATCAGACCTGTCTTCTGAGCTGCCGGAATAGGAAGCATGCCGAGAGAAGAATTTAAGGGCATGTCAGGCGACATTGAACCATTGGCAATGCAGAAACCAACGCATGCATTACACACAGCAGCTACATGACTTTCTATGTTGCTTAGCCATTTAGTCGTACCGGTTGTTTCCAAGGCCTTATCCTGATGCCAATACCGTTGAGCACTTGGTACCAGAGACGTAGTTATGTACCCAAAAAAAGATTTATGGAAAAAAAAAAGTTCCCATGTACAAATAAATAGCTCGCTACGAGACAACAGCAGCGGCAAGCAAGCAACTTGCAGCCGAATTTTGACTGGACATGCCATTGTCCTCGTACGGACCCTGCCAATCAGGTCCAATAAGTCCGGTAGCAGCGTCTCTTGCATTAGCCCAGAGACCGTCAGCATTTTTCTGGAGAAAGCTGACGTATGCGTCATCCGGTTGAGCTTGTTGCAGAAGCAACAGGTTCCGAACAAATGCGCCCTTGAACTGGGATGCATTCTCATCGGGAGTAAGAGAGTTACCCCATTCAATGAGGATTCCGTTCTGATCGACCATATGGGTGAGGACAGCATGAGCAATATTCGACGCAGTCTGCAAATACGAAGGATCCGACTGCACATTGTTGAGCGAGATAAGAGCACCAAGAATGACACCTTGGATGTAGGTCCAAGTAGGCGAGTTCGAGTTGAGCTGGCAAGTGGTGAGATTGAGCCCATCATGCACTAGATTGTTTGAATCGATCAAGCCGGAGTTCTTGAACCATTTCCACTCGCTTAACGCATCATTCAGGAAACCCGTTCGGTCGTCTCCAGATGTGCGCTCTGCAAGGTGTGCAGCAACGCTCAGGTAAAGCTCATTTCCTATGGCATTGTTTTGACCATGACTCTTATCCCACCAGTGACCACCACATGTTGCATTATTACCGGTCTGCATGTCATTGTAAATATCCACTGCAGCAGCAAAGTAAGTCTGATTGCTAGTAAGGTCAAATGCATCCAACCACGCGAGCGCCCACCAGCCCTCGTCGTCGTAGAAATTGTCGGTCCAACCAGGCCCTCCGGCACGGCCAGGAGCATTCTGAAAGGTGGAGGCAAAGACACCTTCTGCGGTGCTTAGATATGCTGAATTAGCCTTGGCAAGGTCGGCTACCACGGTCAGAGCGTTGGCACTATTCCACCAGAAGTTGTTCCAGAGTCCGGTAGCGGAATCATAGTAAATGTTGTTCAAAATATCAGTAGCATTCATGGCATTATCCAGGTACGATGATGCACGGCTATCTCGAGCAACGCTAGGAAAAGCTTGAAGGACTATGAGCAGTGGCTCGACCAACAATGCCCTTCGTGCAAACATGATGAAGACAGTGGAGATGGAAAAGAATCCACACGGCACATAAAGAAAGGGATGGGAATCATGAAAAGGATAGTAGATGCTCCCTCAAGGATGTTGAACAATGTCCAGTAGAGGAACAGTGTCGGGATCAAATTCTGGATGCTCTGTCTGGTTAAATACCAACTCGACAATCCAGTGCTGAAGATTCTCCCTGGAGAGTGACATAGCTGATCTACAGGTGACAACATCAAATTAGAAGGTATACGGGAAAGACGGACTAGACCCAACTGCCTAACTGAAGTGCTGATCTCTGACATTAAGCATATTCCCCCGAGCGAAGCACCGTCCAAGTGAATGATGTGGCAGATCCCCGGCCCCGGAAATCTTCCGAAAGAAGATGCTGAGGTCGGTTGACCAGCCCAATTGTTTGCAGGACATCCCTCTCGCGTGAATGGGCCGGGTAGAGGGAGCGGGCCGGTCGGTGGAGATTGCGATTCGATGAATCCACAGATCGCCACAGGCGACCTGCAGTAGATGCGGAGGACGCAACCGCAGCGCTACAATAGCGCCCCCGTGTGGTGGAGGTAGGGTTGCAATTCCAGAAGCGTGTGCTTATTTGAGCATATGGAAGAAGCGGCGGAAGTCGATACAGTCATAAATAACTTTCATTTTTCGTACGGAGATTCGTTCAATGTAAAAGAAATATAACAAACTTGGGTAGTCGATGAAGAACAGATCCCACCGAGGTACATGCTCGTTCCCGGTAGTTGGATTCCGCTACGTTTCATCCATTGTACACCATCGACATTGAGTTACCTGAGCAGCATGTTTTCCACTGGATTGCATAACGATGTCCGGAGCCAATGGCTCCTGGCCACACGTTTGTAGCCAGTATCCGGGCGCGTGACTGTGGGCACGTTCAAGGCCACCGTCATGTTGACGATTGCGAGGATAGCGCTTCAGCGAGCAGCCGATCATCTAGCGCGGCATGAGTAGGGAGCCATGGCAAATCCACTCAGGCACACGGTGGGGGAGGAGGGGGAGGAAGGCATGGAGGGTGGACGGAGCATGGTAGACATTGGCTTGCATCGTGGCTGACGGTTGCACAGCCTCAATTCTCCAACGCCGCAAATGTACTCTCCTCTCGCAAATCTCATGCCATAGTCCACGTCCTGATTGTCGCCGTGCTGCACCACGAGAACGGTCTATGCATCGGCGGGCTTTGACCGAATTCTCCGTGGAAGCAACGAGCATTCTGCAGCTGGCTACCGAGCCGATGCGAACGACGGCGATGGAGCTTTCGTTCCCGTGACGTACTACGTTCTTACGTCTGTCTTTGCCTCCTATGCGCCCCCGAAGCCATGGCTACCACTAAGGCTGATGATGATGATGAGTTTTACGAGATTCCGTTGACGGACCAGCGCATTTTTGGCGCAGGCCTTAAACGAAAGCGCGTTAAATTCGTCCCCTCAAAGACGGCAGCCAGTAGATCCTCTGCGAGAGATGGAACCTCTGCGGCAGAGCGATATCTTGCCACAGTGCTCCCCAACCGCACAATTGCAAGAGCCGCTGCGTCCGAAGAAGACTCGCTTACGATAGGCAAGCAGCCATCAACTTTGCCGGCGTGCGACATCTGCAAGCTGCCCATCGACGCCACGTGTGCAGCTGTCCCACACGAGGCAAACCTCGCTCATCAGGTCTGTTTGCAGCACTCTCATCCACCTTCGTCACTCGACCGTGAGAGGAAGGGTCTGAGATTTCTTCAAGCCCACGGATGGGATCCGGACAGCCGCATTGGACTGGGAGCATCAGGAGCCGAAGGCATGCTTTTCCCGCTGAAGCCAAAGGAGAAGAGGGACATGGTGGGCTTGGCTGCCCGTGATGGAAGTGATGACGAGGGCAAGAAGAAAAAGAAGCCCGTGCCCAAGGTAGAGAAGCTTAATCCCAAACAACTCCGAAAACGAGAGATGGAAAGCAAGCGTAGAGACCAAAGACTGGCGGACATGTTCTATCGGGACCAGGATTTGGAAAAGTATCTCGGCCCGGGATGAATGTTACACGGAAAAGAGTTCCCAACACAGAAAAATGCTCAAGCTGGATGTTCGACCACATATCTCGGATACTCGGAGACTGCGCCTATTCACAGAAGTGCACTCTGAATCCCTATCGGACTAAGAGGCAAAGCGCCAGCAGCCTGCTTTGGTATACCTCCGCCGCGTCTGTAATGGAAGAGCTGTCTCAATGCGGTAGCTGACTCCCGAAATCAATTTCGGGCCCAAGCTCTCGGGGAACTTCGCTCCAAAAGCTTGAACTATCGACGGCGAACTGCATGGAGTGAAGAAATGGGGAGACCGAGTGGTCATGAATTTATAGTCTGACTACTTGGTAGTCCAGCAGTGACTTAATGGCCGATAAAAGCCTCAACCTCCAAAGAGCCAATTAGTCTGTGAAGCCATATATTAAGTAAAATTGTGATCGCAGTTTATTTCTGTGTAGTACTTGGGCTATTTAGGGGTGCAAAATCAAAACCAAAAATCTGATGCAGTCCCCAACTTCAAGCTTCAGCCTCAACTTCGCTTAACTAGGTACTACTCTATCCATCCTCCAAAGACCAAAATGATAATAAGGTTGAGACCTCGAGCTGCCAGATATGCATCCACAAATAGCAGTTCCAGCCATTTTTGCGCTTTTATATCGGGCCTACTCCCGTAAATCTCTCACTCCACTTGGCCTTGTAGTAGCAGGTCTTACCGCCGCCATCCATGCTCTACATCCATGGAGCATTTTTTTCACGCTCCTCGGTGTCTTTTTCCTTGCAGGAACTGCCGTGACTAAGGTACGCCCGCTCGATCTCTTCAAACGAAACACGTCTGTCTGCAAAAAGACCTTGTTCCTTCCAGCATCATGTCTGGGCACACCTCTCGATACCAACCCTTTGTCCCCTCAACCTCCCAGCAAATGGACCCTTTCACTAAGTAATCTTTGACAGGTTAAGCACGATGTCAAAGCTCGCCTCACGCATTCAGCGTCTGGTGCCGCCGGCGGTGAAGGCCCTCGCACGCATGTCCAAGTCCTCGCCAACTCCCTCGTTGCCACCATTCTCATAACTCTCCACACATGGAAGCTCGCCGGGCAGGCCGGTAGTGACGCCTGCTGGCCACACGGCCAGGACGTGCTTGTCGTTGGCATCGTCGCGTTCGTTCCACTTTTTCTCTTTCCCGTCGTACACAAGTTTTATCAAAGTTTCTCCGTGCGCAGGGGAGGCTTTGGGGGAAGACGAACAATGGGAGGAAGAGCTTGATCCAAGCACGAGCCTATTACAGATAATATTATGCTAACGACAATATCTATAGCAACTACGCCGCCGTCGCCGCCGACACCTTCTCCTCCGAGCTCGGCATCCTCTCCCCCACCCCACCGCGCTTGCTCACCTCGCTCGCGCCGCTCCTGCGCCCCGTCCCGCGCGGCACCAACGGCGGTGTCACGGCGACCGGCTTGCTTGCCGGGCTGGCGGGTGCGGCGCTGATCGCTGTCACCACGGTGGTGCTCCTCCCGTTCTGTGGGAGCGCTGGAGGTCCGGATGGGGCAAGAGTGGCGGGATGGAGCGCGGAGGGGAGGCTGGCATTTGCGGGCGCGATGACGGTGACGGGTGCGCTGGGGAGCGTGCTGGATAGCGTGTTGGGCGGGGTGCTGCAGGCGAGCGTGGTGGATGTGCGGAGCGGGAAGGTGGTGGAGGGGGATGGAGGGGGTAAGGTGCTCGTTTCGGGTGCGGATGGCAACGATAGAGGCGATGGTCAGCTAAAGGCTAGAGAGAGCTCGGTTAGGAAGGATGGGGCTCTACGGGCGGATTCGGGGAAGCCGAGTCGGAGAATCGAGAGTGGGTGGGATATTTTGAGCAACAACGGTGTCAACTTGACGATGGCTGCAACGGTCAGTGTGGGTGCCATGCTCGGAGCCTGCTGGGTTTGGCAGCTGCCTGTGTCTGCTATACTACGATAGTCATATGAGAAAAAGCACTGGGGCATTGGCATCTGACTAGCAAGGTGGCTCACACTCAGGATCCAGAAATGCAATGCCCTTACGGCTGACGCCTCCGGAGATGTGCCCACGAGACTGCAAGCTAAAGTAAGGTATAGAGCAGCGATGCTAATCATTGTCGATACGATTTGGAAACTGGATAACTTGATATGGATATATTGCTCTTATAATGAATGGGGCGCAGCGCCACAACGCCACAAATGAAGCAATCCCGAGCCTAGGGAATGAGACATCGAGCACGCGCGTCTCCATCATAGCCTCGTACCTTTCGGAGACTGACACATAAACAAATTACCGATTTGTATCCATTCCTACTTTGTCCGGCCCCCGACCCTCTCCAGTGGCCCATCAATTTCCATCTGAGCGAGCGCATGCCTGAAAGCTCGTTCACGCAAGCTGGGTATCGAACATACATATTCCGAACGGAAACCCTGGCGAATGCCCCAGCCCACAAAGAAACAATCCTCATCCAATCTCCATCAGGTAGTATGGTCGTACTGTAGCCGTCATAGTCAATGTTAGTTCGTTCTTTTTTTCCTTTCCCCATCGGCACCTCAGAAGAAATCGGCAGAGTACGAAAAGCCACGGAATTCCTCTTGCATGGCCTGTGAGAGCACTGTTCAATCGCAACGTCAGCAAACAAGAACAGACTTCGGCAAATTTGTCAGAGAATGACGTACCAGACTGTACTGGTGTGAGCACAGGCGTGACGCTCGTAAACTCCGAGTCGAAATTGCTCGTGTCCGTCGCATCCTTAATCTGTGGCAACATCGGCGGAGGAATCCGCTTGTGGTAGACATCATCCCAATTGAAACTCCGGAAGAATGCATGGCTCATGATTTCCTGGGCGTCGGTCGGACCGGAGCCAAGACGCAGCTCAGGCTCACGAGTGAGCAGCTTCTGAAGGACGGAGACGGAGTCGCGTGGCATATGGATAGGATAGAGGGGCTCATCTGCAAGAATGGCATCGTAGATTTCGTCCTCATCCTCGCCGCGGAATGGTGACTGCTGGAGCAGCATTTGATAGATCAAGACTCCAAACGCCCACCAGTCTACCGCACGGCCGTACTTTTTGTCGAGCAAAATCTAGGTTGGATGCCATTAGTTGTAATCACTCGGAAGAGCTGAACGTTTGGACGCTTACCTCAGGCGCCATGAACTCGGGAGTTCCACAGAAAGTACTCGTAGTCGAGCCGTAGTACATATCCTCCTTGCAAAGACCGTAGTCGGCAATCTTAATATGGCCGTCCATATTGAGAAGAATGTTGTCAAGCTTCAAATCACGATAGATGACACCGTTTTCATGGAAGTATTTCAGCGCCAAACAGACCTCAGCAGCATAAAACCTGAACATCGTTAGCAACTTTATCGTTTGCATTGCGACCGGCGACTTACTGCGCGCGCTTTGTCCCGAATTGACCCCTTTGAATGTGCAGCATGAGATCACCTCCGCTGATGTACTCCATGACGAAGTAGACTCTTGTTTCGGTCTGGAAACAAGCGTGCAGATTGAGCAGGAAGGGATGTCGCTCCTTGTTTGCGATAAGGAACACTCGCTTTTCGGACCGAGTGCTCTCCACTTCGTCATTTTCAATGATAAATTCCTTCTTGAGCACTTTGATCGCGTACAGCTGCTTGCTTGTTTTGGTCTCTGCAAGCATGACCTTACCGAAATTACCTTTGCCCAGAACCGCCAAGAAATTGAAATGATCCAGGCCAATTCGTCGACCAGTCCCTGCCGTATTTGCAGGAGGCGCTGCTTGTCTCGCTGGTGGTGTTGGTACAGACATCGTTGGAGCAGAGGGCGCAATTTCAACTTGTGGTCGCTGTTGTTGAGTTTGTGGAGGTGGCATACCGTATTGAGGAGCCAGTGGCTGTTGAGATTGTGGAGCGGGTTGGTATTGTTGTGTTTGGTACTTGTAATAATCGGCCGGATTGTACGACGATTGTTGCTGCTGTGGTGGCTGAGGCGGGGAGCTTGGGCCCTCTGGGTGTGAATCTATTGTTTGAGAATAACCTCCTGAACTTCGACCCTGCTGAGGAATGTAATCGGTCGACGATCTCTGATAGGGAGATCTTGGGGCGCCTTGAGAAGATGGCCGTTTTGCTCCCATTGCGGCAGCAGCAGCGTTGGCCGAGTCGGAAGATTGCACCCGTTGCGCTGGAGGTGGTCGAACTTGTTGAGACGGCGGCGGGCTGACATTTGCATTGGAAAACGAAGCCCGCGCAGCATCAGCTGCACTCGCTGTGGCAGCAGCATACTGTCCTTGTCCTGACTGTCGTTGATCATAGCCTTGCTCCTTACCATACGAGTATCGCTGGTCTGTAGGACTCGGGATGGTATCCTGCTGAGAAGGACCTGGGCCGAATGAAGCTTGCGCTGGAGCCGACGGTCTACCCTGGCTGGGTCTAAATGTTCGCGAGCTCATTGGAGAGGTCGAGGATGTTGTTTGTGACCGCTTGGTCTTCCGTATCTCGGAGAGAATTTGATTGGCAACCTCCATGGACATTCCACAGAAATCAGGTACAAAATGCACGCATTGAGCATGACACGTAAGCTTGCACTCTGCGAAGCATGTGAGAAAGTTGCAATGCCATTGAAGTCGTTCAAAGACTTACCAGTGCATTTTCTGCATTGCCTTCTACCAAGAGGAAGCATGTACCCACAATGACAACACCAATTCGCCCCCATATTGGAAAATGTCTCGAAACGATGAGGGATGCGATGATTGACTTTCTCCTCGTCTGGATCCGTCTCCGCGTTCGATTTGCTTATGCACTTCGTGACAACTTTATGATAACAGTTCTTGTGACAGGTATATTTGCAGTCCTCACATTGCATCCCTGCCGCATATTTCAGGAAGTCGCCACAGAGAGCACAGCGCATAATGTTGTAGAACTGCTGTTGCACAAATTTGTGGCCATACTGCTCGTGGACCTCTTCCTTGCGTTGACGGATAGCACCTTGACGCTGGATTCCCAAGTTGGCGCCCGGACGCTCCTTGTTCATCTTGTCTGGGACATGTTAGCGGCAGAGGTTTTGAGTCGATCTTAGACAGAGCTTACTAAAACTCAGAGTCAGTTGTATCCTCCCCACAGGCTCCAACGAAAACCAGGTCGAAATATAGATCGGGCCTGTTTGAGGAGCTGCCTGGCCAGCACCTGGCTGAAGGCCCATTCCGGCCCCAGCTCCTCCAGGCCCTACTGGATTGTAAGTTGAGCCCGGCGGTGGTTGAAACTGCAAGTCTGGTCTACTGGGGCTTCCATTTTCCATTTTGTCTGCGGAAACCCAGCCAGCCTGATTGAACTCAGTTTCTATCCTCTTTCTTCGCATCTCTTCGGCAATATCAGATATTCGAATCCACAACATGCCAATTGGGAGCGGGTGGTCTCCAGCTTTGTCGTAGACAGTAAGCTCAATTTCGTTGGCTTTGTCGATATCAAAATCATGTATTTCATCCGTCCACCTGTCTGTGCGTGTAGCTTTCGTCCTGCCTTTAAAGGTGTCTTCCACCTTCATGATCACGAATGTCTCCGGTCCTCTTGCAAATCGGCCGGTTGCTGCATGATCTACATCCGCCACAGCGTGAATTCTAAGGGCCAATCGGCCAGTAAGGGGTTTTCGTTGGCTTGGTACGCTCAAGCTATCATCTGAGATCCCGCAAACATTAGTCAATGGCACACATTCATCACAGCAAATGACACGTACCGTCAGTACTATCAGAAGTACTTTCGATATCCACATGCAAGTCTTCATATCGTTTCAAAGCTTGCTTAAGCAACTGGATCTTCTGATTGCTTTCGATCCTCCTACCCTCAGCATCGGCGCGGCTCTTGCGGTCGCCCTCAAGCTGGTAGAGTCGAACCATCTTCTCAATGCCATCTTTATATTGTTTCTCCACACTCAGCTTAAATTCCAACTGCGATAGCATGAGCTGGATTCGGGGTCCTAAATGGGGAGTGTCATATTTAATCAAATCTATTCATCATTGTCAGCACTTCTTGCGGTTTTCGTCTCCATGCAATCAGCGTTGGTATACCTAATCTGCTGTAATTTGGCCGTGCTTTAGGGGCGCCAGCGGACGGTCCAGGAGGAGCATATGGCGCTCTTGGTGGCATCAACCCATGCCCTGCACTAAGCTGGCTATATCCACCGTTGCCCGGGTCGCCATAATCACCCTGATCTGTTCCGTAACGAGGATCTCGACCGTCGCTGGCTCTTTGCTGAGTACCTGGCATGGTACTACCATGCGCCGGAGGTGGTGGGCCACCGTTGCTGCTACTAGAGCCCAACGTCATGTTGTCCATATCGGTGCCCATACGCCGCATCTGAAGTTCTCTTATTCGTCCTTCCAGATATTCGATGTTCCGCCGACCATCACGAATTTGAGCATCCAGACGAGAATGAACGCTGGCATTGTTCGTCGACTGTCTCATCGAATTAGCGGCGTTGATGAGGGCGCGCTCCCTCTCAATCTTTTTTGCCACACTGGCAACAACATCCTCATCATTGTTCATGGCTGCAACGTGGTGGGTTGGGCAGGAGTTGGCGAGTTTTTCGCCAGACTCCCAGAACTGGTACTCGCTGTCAAATTTATGCAGTGGTCGAGGGCGTGTTGCCCGGAGCCGAAGCCTTGCGACTGCTCCGCCTTGGCGGGATGGATCCTCTCGTCAGCCGGCGTTGTTTGGGTGTGTCGATAGGCTCACGGGATGCAGGTCAGTCCGACTATTGGGTCCAGATACAACCGCAGCTGGAGATATTTGGAAGCTCGAGTTCAGGAACAAACACAAATAATGCTGACGGATTGGGCCCCTGAATGTGTATCGCTGGTGGGTGATGTCAATTATTAACTAGGTACGAAGGAGAGAGCACAGCCACGTCCAGAAGCGGAAGCAGTGCCTGCCAAGCTTTGATGTCGTGCAGTAGTCGAGCCTCCCGACGGAATGTGAGAAAGCTGTTAAGGGGGCAAGCCTAACAAAGTTGGAATTTGGTTTATCAGTGGAGGTCAGGCAGGCTGAAGTCGCAATCGGTCTGGTTGAAGGCGGAGGTGGGGGTGCTGCTGCGACAACACCCTGCGGCCAAGAAATGCGACCGCTCACTACACTCGTTCCTGTCACTTTCCGGGCCAAACAAGCATCAAGAACAGTCACGGAATCCAAGCGCCAAGAAGCCGAGGAAACATCTCATGAGGAGCCCTCATCAGTGCGGCCGATGTCATGCATTGCTCATTGTTGGGAGCGTGCTACGTCATAAAATACGATCTCTCTATTAGTGGCTTTGCAGGGTGTGTCTATCTCAGCTCAGCTACATCACAGACAGCAATCAGCACCATCCATATTTCTCATTGTGAATCCAGTCACATTGCTGCGTGGCTGCAATTCTGCAATCCGGATCGTCCACGTCCCCGTGCCACCGAAGGGAAGGAATACTTGCCTCCCTCTGCACGACCACCGTCTGTGGATCCAGCACTTTGGCCGCAGTTACAGCAGAGTCGGATGGATTCCATATAAGGACTTCGCCCATATGCCATGACTTCGCCTCTGCCAAAGCCGCCGCGAACAGAGACGCTATCGCAGACGAAACGTTGGGCGCCGTCTCGTCTTCGATGACAAGTCGTAAAATGAAGAGAGTATTGCCCTCGCTCTTGGTACCGTCTTCATTGTACCAGGCCCTTGTCCAATAGCACCAAACACGTTGACCTACCTTTGAGCCGACTATGGCACCCTTGACAGTAGGCAGCTTGCCGTAGAGTTCATTTGCTACAAACTCCTCCCGTGCATGATGCCACTGCATTGTTGCTATATCTGGAATGACTGCGACAGTCGGCTTTGTTGCTTTAGAGTCTAGCGATTCCAAGTGCTGGCGAAGGAGCTTCTCGTCAGCTTTGCAAAGCGCAGCAAGCTCGTTTGCGTAGAGTAAAGAAGCGGTTCCAGAAGATTCGGAAGCAATCGTTGCTGCAGGAATGGACATGCGCGGTGACGGAAAGGGATGCCAGCCATTCTTAGCATAGAACTTCTATGAGAACGTTAGAAATTGCGAAGATTGTTCCACGTCAAGATTGAAATTGCACAATGGCGAGAATCGAGTTGACGAGGTAGAAGAGCACGAGCGCATGGACGGTTGCCAGTAGCAAATTGTCATGCGTGGTGTTGACTGGGGTTGTTAGGTAAGAAAGGCATAGGCCACGTGAATTCACGGCAATTTGGTGAGTTGAGATTTGTGACGGTGCCATGGTACCCTGGGAAGTTTGTCATTCGACTTGTGACTGACCTCGCCAATATCCGAGTAGAGGATGGAAAAAAGACATTGAGTGTTGCCCGTCTGCCACGTTTCCAGCCGAGGTCCCAGCTCCTTCATCAATCTTTGAGCATATCCTTTGCCTCTGAATTCGGGTGCAGTGAACACGTTTCCAATGACATGGCAAACAATGTCTACGACTTTCCCATCGCTCGCTATTACGGCCTTTTTATTCAAAGTCTCGCATCCAGCAAGGACTTTTCGGTCTTCCGCATCAGAGTCTACCAGGACCCAGTGTGTTAGGCCTCCGTCCTTGGTAAGTGGTACCTCCAAAAGGTATTGCTCACGCCGGTGATAGGCTTCCAGGGATAGAGCACCTCGCCAGGATACAGCGTTCTTGCTCCATTGCTCAATCTTCTCCTTATCCGTTGGATGATCGAGCCTGAGATTAGGCGAATCGCCTTTGGGCAAACCAGATAGAGCCATAACAGATTCAACGATAATAAAAATAGGCAAGAAAAACAGTATCGCAAAGGGTCAAGGTACGGAGGAAATCTGAGCTTTTGTACTGAATCAGGGTTCCAGCAGAACGAGATAAGCAACGTACCAACCTATGACTTTGCCTTATGCAAGGCGTGTTCGGAAGCCACTATCAGCTTCTCTACCTCCGTAGATGGGCAGCTGTGAGGGAGTTGGTACCGGGTGATGTCCTGGCATCTACCAAGGAGGTGTGACTGCCGCCGAAACTAAACGACGCTAGCCGTCCCCAGCGGACCCCCATCGTCTCGTGTTCCAGCGCCAGGAAAAGGAGACGAGATCGGTCGACCGGTGCCGTTGCTATGCGATCGATCTGGCTCGCAGCATTCGTTTGAGAACAATAGGCCGCCAGGCGACCAAAGAAGTGTCGCCTTGTCAAGGCTTGTGGATGCAACAACGCGTCCTGGCTGGACTGGCGATACTACCGAACCTGTCTTAAGCTGTTGGGAGCATTCCCTCGTGAGCCCGCTTGTTGCAGGTCTTCGATGTCTTCTGTCGTTAGTTGCCGATTTTTGAGTTCCTGTCGCTCTTTAATTGTCGCTCGTTGTCCATTTTCAGAACATATTGCTGGTTCGGCTGCAGAACACATCTTGAAAAAGCAGTGCCAGATCCAGCATCTTGAAGCTGGATAAAGGTTCGCATGAAGATAACATGGTCGTCTCCCATCTCCCATGCTCACAGTCTCCATCGAGTTCCGAGGTAAAAACACGAGCGTGTCGAACGATGTGATATTGGAATCGTGACACAGCTTCTTCGCTTGTTTGTGGACATTTCCACCTTCGCGGCTCGCGAAACTTACGCCTTTACTTCGTCAAAGCTATCTAAGGCAAACACCCTCAAAATTTCAAAGGGACAGCTAAAGCACCAAGCTGTTGCGCTTCACTTCTCGCACCAAGCAAACACGAGTCCGTCTCCTCAGGATCTGCAGAAACACTACCATTAAACGATCGAAAAGTCTGAATCGCTTCTCGGGCAATCCAAACAAAATTTGGTGGGCCATGGAGTCGAATGACGCCATCAAGGCCGAGCACTTGACGCGAGTATCAGAGATCTTCCCGAATATCGATATTGATTACGTTACCACCCTCTTTGTCAGTATCGACGCGAATGTCGCTGCTGAAGACCGTACTGCTCGCGTAATCGATCAAATCGCTAATACTGGAGAGTATCCCAAGAAGAAAAATGACTCCCAGCAAACCAAGCGCAAGCGAACTAGTGGCGACTTTGAGTTTGATGGACCCCCACTCAAGCTCCGACATGACGGTAGTAAACAAGAAATCGATGAGTCCTCCAATGGCAACGAAGTCGATAATACAAATTCTCCATCCGATAGTGGAATCATACATCACTGTCCAGGCTGTCTTTGCGATGTCCCTGGCAATCAAGTCGTATTTTGCAGCGGTCCTGTTCGCCACCCATGTTGTTTAGAATGCTTGCAAGCTTACGTGACGATCCGCATTGACTCGCTTCGTTGCGACCTCGCATGTATATACGAGAAAGATTGCCCCGGAAAATATAACACGCTGAAGCAGCTTAAACAAATTCTCGAACCTAAACTTTTCCAAAAGTTCGAGCGTCTGCAGCAGGACGAAGAAATCAAGACAGCAGGCTTGGCAGGGCTTGAAGGGTGTCCATTCTGCGACTTCAAGGGCATTTGTGAACAGCCTACCGAGGCTGATAGAGAATTCAGGTGTTTGAACCCCGAATGTGAAAAGATCAGCTGCAGACTCTGTCATCGCGAAACTCATGTACCCTTGTCGTGCAAAGAATTCGACTCAACGAAGGAGTTCAGTGCGAGGCATGCGGTTGAAGAGGCCATGGCCGAGGGACTTATCAGGAGATGCAACCAATGCCAGACCCCATTTATCAAAGACCCGAGTAGCTGCAACAAGATAATTTGCGAAAGATGCTCCAATATTCAATGCTACTGCTGTGGCCAAAACTTGAGCAGCAACCACACGCTTGCATATCAACACTTCCGGGACGGCGAGTGCGACGTGTTCGACAACACCGTTCTGCGCCATGAAGATGAGGTTCGAAGGGCAGAGGAGAAGGCCATCTCCAAAGCGAAAGCCGAAAACCCCCAGCTCTCAAGCGAGCAGTTAAAGATCAAAGTATCCGAAGCCGTGCGCAACAGCGAAAGAGAGCGGAGGGAACACGCGGCACAGAATATTCCTCCGGTCGCCATCGACATAGGCGCCGCATTTCCAATCCCACCGCCTATCCCGGGGCATGGCCACGCTGCCAGAGCGCAGCCACGCGGCCTCTTCTATCAAGGCCCCCAAGGCTATCCTCCTCCTCCTCCTCCTCCTCCTCCACCAGCGTACTGGGGGCCTCCCGGCCCTCAGATGCCACCAATGCGCTTCGGCGCCCTGCCTCCGCCCCTCGCTTTCGCTCCGGGCCCGCCTCCACCGCCCCCTCCCAGGTTCCCGCCGCCGGCCGCCCGGGCGGTCTTCCGACCTCCCCCGGGC
>JAGFVP010000044.1:0-140048 GCA_021031095.1 Bathelium albidoporum
GAGGAGAGGTGTGGGAGGGGAGGGGGGGAGGGTTGCGTACGCTTGCTGTTCCCAACGGCTGGCAAGCGATGCACCTGGTCGCTGACAGGCACAGTACCCGTCTTGAGCATTTTCTCGTCAAGCTGCTCCTGCTGCAGCTCCGCGAGCTCCTCGTCCAGCTCGTCCTCGTCCAAGCCTTGTGTAACGGAGCCTTGGGTCAGGGCTTCGCTGATTTCTTCGCCGATGGCGTGTTGTTCGCGGAGTGATTCCCTTTTGAAAGAAGTGAGAAATTGTGACAAATGGCATTTTCCAGGGCATGTGTGGACCACGGCGCCTAGGTTTCGATTGTGAAAGCTGGAGGGAGGGACTGGGAATAAGGGTCAAGACGTACATTGTCTGGTCGACCTTGTCGATGTTGAGGTCACCGTGGATGCGTTTCATAGCTTTGCCTGCGTTCTGCATTGCCACGAATGTCTCTTTGTTGATGTTGGCCGTCTCGATGCTCGATATTTCACGCTCCACCGTCATCATTTGCGACGAGGTCTGCTCGAGGGCATGTTCGAACTGCTTCTTCCGCCGTAACGCCCCCTTGGCCACTGTATCAAACAACGGTCAGCCGCATTTTCCCGTAACGCAATATCCTCGATTGTCTGTTCCGTCAGGGCAGACTCGCGTGCCCCTTGAGCATGATGAAATCGCCGCAGCTGTTTTCGGGATGGGTCCTACCATTTTTGTTCGCACTGACATTCTTCCGCGCGATTGCGTCCTGTTCGTCCATTTGATTCTGTAGGTGTTTCTCACGCTTGTTCAGCATCTCGAGTGTCGATCGGAGCTGCAGTATGGCATTCTTGGGCGCCTCGTTCTTCTTCGCCGCGCCTCCACCGAACCAGCCCATCCCCCATCCCGACATGTTGGATTGCGTCTATATGTGAAGTAACTCTGATGACGTTGCGCGAATTTCTGGTTGTCTGGACCCGTATGAGCTCGTTTTTTTTTGGTTGTCGGTCGTATGTAGTGAAAGATAGGCTCTTAGCGATAGTGGGGTGCTTCACCTTAACCAATATGGGAGATCGTAGGTTCGGTGCAATGGGCAAGACTTGGCGGAAGAGTTTGATTACAGGAGACGTAAAGCAAAGAGCGGGAAATATTGGGCGAAGAAGCGTCACGCAGTCCTGGCTCAAGGTTGAACAGTTGCCTAAGAGTATCGTGCTGCTCGGCGCCTGACGGTTATCGATGACAACCATCGTCACGTGCAGACGTCATCCTCGGGCCATCTACAAATTCAAAACACCCAGACCTCAGAGATCTCTGCAAGACTGTCTATTGTAGGAAAGCACTGACCTGGAGCCAGTTCCAGCTTCACGTGAATCACAATGGCGAGCAGTTGAATCATCATGCTGCATCTTCGACGCCTCCAGGCAAGAACATGTCCGGGCCTGTGCCAAGCCGTATCATCTTCCTTTCGGATCTACCTCATATTGCGAATGGAGAGAAGGTCCGATTCATAGGCTGGTGCTTCTCACTGCTGCACTCTACGTTCATACAAGCTTATTGACCAGCTGCCAGTGTTGTCAGATATGACATTGCAGCTGCCACGCTTGTTCTGAGGCACGACTACCCGCCTAACTCGCCCAGCTCAGCAATTGCTTTGGTCGAGATGACGCATCTGCTTGAGTCTGTCAGGAGCTCAGAACTGCAGGAAGGAACCTGGGTCAACCTAATCGGCTACAAGTCCTGCCAAGTTCCCTCCGGCTCGGCAAGTGGCGAGTGCCGTATACAAGTTCAGGCAGTGATGTTGTGGTCGGCCGGCGCTGTCAAGCTTGAGACTTATGAGCAGGCTTTAGCGTCACGATTGCAAAGCGGAAAATGAGAAAAATGAGTACGAAATTTCGTGCAGGTGGATTTCGTGGCGGGTGACATTACTTGAACGCTTCCTATAATCTATGAAAATAGGTTCAAAGACTATAGTCTAGTTTCACCAATCGGCCAAAAGCTTTCTCCTAAGATACGAATCCTTGACAGCACCTCTTCATGATCCTCCAATAATTCGACGGGTTTTGACTCGCCTGGTAAATTGTGTGAACCCGGGGCCAAGGCTATGTCTTCATCGAAACACCAGATGTGCAGCAATTTCTCGTCAAAGGCAACGAGATAATGATCATTGACAAAACACATTGCACCGTTCTCTGCATCTATATCGGGATCTTGTTCTTTGTGGATTAGGAGCGATGCGTGAGGCCTGTAGTTGAAGCATTAGTGAACGTGAAACTTTGTCAATGAGACCATAAAGCATGGGCCAAAAGCCTAAAGCCTGAAGCCGACGTCCTCGTTGATGACACGCTCAGCGCGGCGGTGGATGCCCACCCACTTATCTTTCCCAGCACTAATAGAGAGCCTACTTACAACCTTCGGTCTTTTCCGAGAAATTCGTTCCTACGTCGTCCAATCATGATTAGGCCTGGATACCCATCGGAGCTGAAAAATTCGGTGTCCTTCCACCAAGCAAATGACCTGATCCAAAAATGGTTCGAGATTCGGGGGCTCGTCCGATCAACAAACAATAATTTATCTGTCCTTTCATTGTAGATAATCGTCGGTGTTTCCATGAATGCATCAGTAAGTCTTGCGTATATGTGAGCGTTGTCAGGCAAGACTTGATAATTGCCGCAGTCATCAATCTGGCTAACCCTCTGTAAGACGTGCTCGTTTGGATGAGGCGGAGCGCTCAAGGTAAGTGTCAAAGTACCCTCTGAAAGAAGCTTGCCAGAAAGTGAGTATCGCTTGCTCGTGACGAAAGATTCCCCGTAGTCGCTCGATGCAAGGTCTGCGGAGAACACCACGATCCCGCGGTGTTCCGGCAACAGCAGAAGTGCAACTCTTGTTGGGGAGTCAACCAGGAATGCGAAAGGGAATGACCAAGTCTTCTCGGCTTTGAAATCGTATAAGATGATCGAGAAGAACTTCCCATCGGGCACAAGCGCAGCTATTATCCAGTCTCGGGCAGTATCCGTGTATATTAGAGATGAAGGCCACCTCAATGATTTCTGTTCCCAACTGTCCAGACTAAGCACGTAGCACGTGCCGCCAAGGTCCGTAACAGCGACTAATTTCTCCGACATTGTCATAGATACAATGTGCTGTCTACTCAGAGTTCGAAACGTCGATTGATTTCCCGTACGAAGATTTAGAACGATGAGTGTGTCACTTGGTTGGCATGCCCGGTGATAGTCTTTTAAAACCCAAGCTACATATTCGTGGCGCAGGGCGCGCATAATAGGCCAAAATGATCTCTCGACACGCAAGTCGGTGGCCAGGGTAGAATATGCAAATGGCCTCCCTTTTCTGAAGGCTGAAACACGTTGTTTGAATTCACGAGGGACCTCGGTGGAATCTGGAAAGTCGAGCTCTGGAGCATATTGAGAGAGAGATGTTTGAGTAAGTGGACGGGAAGTCAAGACATTAAGCCAACGCTTCGAGACCTAACATAGATGTGAGTTACAGTGGCCATTTGGCGTCACCAAGCTCTATATCCCTCGTAACACCAATGCAAGCCGAGGGGCCCGCGCCGAATACAAGCGGTGAAATTTGAAGAGTAAGATATGATCAATCACGTGGTGGGCATTCTATCGAACAGGAGCTTTCCTGAAGCGCATGAGGTAGCTTCATGGCAACAACAACAACAGGGCGCACCTACTCGGCGATAAAGAAACACCGAATTCCAAGGAAGCCATTGAAAGATAAGCAATACAAGCTCAGTGGGCATTTGGCCGATGATATCGCAGTTGAAATCGCGCATTTCGAGTATACGTGTAAGGTCTCGCCACTCGTGAGGAGTCAAAAGTCGGACTATGTCAACATAGCTGCAGCGCAAGTCAACTCACTGCCAACAAACGGCTATTAAGACATAAAATGAGCCTGAAAGGGAGCCAGAAACCATGGCATGTTTGCAATGGCTGAACCTTGGAAACTCGAAAGCTTGAGCCTCAACCGTTTTTGCGAGAGTCGTTGAGGCGGTAGATGGGGTATGGACTTACGCTCTGCGCCTCCCGTGCGAGGTCTGGAGCTTGCCGAAAGCGTCGGCAACACCCGAGATGGGATTCTGAGCAGGAGATCCGAGCAGGGATTCTCCTATTGGAACGTTTGATCCATGGGAAAGTTGCTCAGAAGCCATGATTGCCTTGGAATAAGTGGAGCGAAGATGATGTTTACATGGATTGCATTCCAGGCTCGCGGTGCGGAATGCGGGCGGCAGAGAGACAGAGTTCGTCAGGCCCTTAGGTAAAGGTAAGTAAGGTTAAGCAACACCGGCAGTGAAACAAAGGGCTGACGTTCGGCCAAATCTCCGACGGGGTCCAGCTGTCGAGGCTGGGCAAAAGGAACGAAACACGTGGGAAACGCGCGCCACCCTTCCCCCATAGACCTTCAGCTGAACAGCCAGGTGACAGGTGTGGCTTGCCAGCGCACCTCCTTCCCGCGAGTCCCTCGTTAGTATAGGTAATATGGGTAGATTACTAGATACGCATGAGGAGGTGGCTGGGCAGGCACAATGAGCTCGAGAACCATCATATCGGGCCATTGCCTGTCTTAAAATGACTGTGCTAATGATGATAATAATGTCATCATCGCTGGGCTATCGGAAGCGCATAAAGGGGGCTCTGACGGCAGAGAGCAGGGAGAGCGGACAGGGCATGGAAATCCCTCTCATCTTGGCCGATGCAGGCGCTGATCCGTGATGTGGCGCATGGAGCCCTTGCTGTTTCGCATCCAGGCGAGATGAGCTGGGGCGCGTAATTGTCTGTCTGTCTCTGTGCCTGTGTTTGTGTGTGCGTAGGTCAGTCAGGTCAGGTAGCCAAGGTATCTCTGCTGTCCACAATCCGTTCCCATTTTTTCCTCTCCGCTGCCCCTTCGCCACCGCGCGCGAGAACGTGACCGCTGTCCCGGCGTGCCCACGCATATCCCGCGCCAACGCATCGCCGCCGCACGTCGTCGAGAGGCAGGGAGTTGGGGTCGCCGCTGAGGAGGCCGGGGAGACGACGGGGAGGGCCTGGCTCGCGCCTTGTGCCAGCGTTTCCGCTGCTGCAGCTCCGGCTTCTGATTGCTGCTCCCGTCCCTCCAAAAACAACACCTCCCAAGCTCCTTGTTGAGCGTCGCCAATCTCGCAGCCACCCTCTTCACTCCCTCCGCCCGCCCTCCAGCTCGAGCGTGTCCCATCGGGAAGGGGCTGCCTTCCGCTTAGGATGTCGTCCGCCGCGCTGCAGCAACACTCGCCCGCGACTGCGCTTCCCGCCAATCGCCAGTACCACCACCAGCAGCAGCGACCCACCAAGCCCGCCAGTAGCAGCAATGGCTCCACCCACACCTCGCCCGCCACCCCACAGCAGCCGCAATACTACTCACCTTCCATCGCCTCTTCTAACATGACCCCCCGAAACCAGCCTCTGCCGGCCTCGTCACACAACTCCCCCCTGGATGTCTCTACTCCCCAATCCTCCTCTTCCCAGCGCACCGTGTCCCAACAACAGCAGGGCCAGTCTCAGCAGCCGGCCGCGCGATCCGAAAAGGACCCAGCTGCCTCGACGGCGGCCACTCAATCGCGACGACGTGCTCAGCAATCACCCAGAGATGCGCCCCATCGGACGGGCAGCACCCGATCTCGCCCGTCTCCCACGCAATCCAGATCCGCAAACGCGATTGGCTCTACGCCCAGCGGAACCGAGCTTCCACGCGAAGACAGCACTATTATCAGCCGGCTCGTCATTGATGACCCAGAGGAGGATGTTGTGCGGGAGAGGGCCCGCGTAGCAGAATCCCACCCCCAGTCCATGGGATCTGACGCAACGCCAATGGCTGGGCTGGCAGTGGTCGGCAGCAAAGGTGTCGACGATGCCGCCAGGGGAGAACAGCGGAGGAGTCGACAAGATCACAGCAAAACTGCTGCGCGATCCAAGGAAACTCGCTTCGGTGAATACGTGCTCGGTCAAACACTGGGTGAGGGGGAATTTGGCAAAGTGAAAATGGGCTGGAAAAAGGAAGGAGGCGTTCAGGTTGCCATAAAGTTGATTCGACGCGAGCAACTCGGCTCAAACCCAAGCCGGCTGCCCAAGATCTATCGAGAAATCGCCATTCTTCGAGAGCTGCAACATCCCAATATTGTCAAGCTTCACGAAATGGTGGAGACGGAGCGACACATTGGCATCATCCTGGAATACGCGTCGGGGGGAGAGCTTTTTGACTACATTCTAAACCATCGATATCTCAAGGACAATGCTGCGCGACGACTATTTGCCCAGCTCGTGTCAGGAATAGGATACCTGCACAAGAAGGGGATCGTGCACCGCGATTTGAAACTGGAGAATCTGTTGCTGGATCGAAATCGCAATATCATCATCAGCGACTTCGGCTTCGCAAATACCTTTGACCCAAATGACGAGCTTGGAGATGAAATCGAATACAAATTATCGGATAGAGATTTTGTAAAAAAGGCCGGCCTGGAACAGCCAGGAGCAAACGGACACAGACGAGGCGATTTAATGCAGACTAGCTGTGGTAGTCCATGCTATGCAGCTCCGGAACTGGTCGTTAGCGACTCACTCTACACTGGAAGGAAAGTGGACGTCTGGAGCTGTGGCGTGATTCTGGTAAGCTTTGTTGGAAGTATACGGTCGATACCTCTACTAATAAGAGCGCTGTAGTATGCGATGTTGGCAGGCTATCTGCCATTTGATGACGATCCCGCCAATCCCGAGGGAGACAACATCAATCTCCTGTACAAATACATTGTCTCAACCACACTTACCTTTCCTGAGTATGTGACGCCACATGCAAGGGACTTGCTACGTCGTATTCTCGTACCCGATCCCAGAAAACGCGCAGATCTGTTCGAGGTTGCAAGACACAGCTGGCTTAGCGAGTTTTCTCACCTTGTTGGTTTTATTACAAGCAGTACAACGACAACCAATGATATTGCCAATGTCACAGTACCGGCTGGTGGGTTTCCCTCGTTTCATGTTCACTCTGAAATACATTTTCAGATGCTGACGCCGCAGCAGAAGATCCATTTGAGGTGGTCGGCCTTCAGAGAAGCGCATCTGTCCGAGAACCTACGAAATCCCATCAAGCAATTGCACCGATTGGCGGTCTTATTCAAAAACACGGCAATATTGATCAAGCGAATGGAAATGAAAAGAGAGGTCCTCAACGTGATCCTAAGCGAAGAACAGTTCAGGTCGAATACGTTGCGCCACAGTCATCTACCGTTCGAGGCGAGTCATCAAGTCAAACAACGCCCACCCCTTCAGGGCAAGACACGAGTAGCAGAACGCATGCAAGGCCAAGCAACGCGGGGCCTACGGAGGTGGCAGCGCAAGAAGTTCCTCGTCAAGGAAGCAGCTCGAATGTGGGCCGAAGCGGACCGCGACCTAGCTCCTCGAGTCGGCAGAATAATCAGCAAGATATGCCACCGCCCGCGCGGCCAGCTCGTGAAGCTCCACGCTCGGTTTCTGATTCCACTGCCTTCAACTTAGGCCAGGCTCCAACCACATCTTCTGCTAGACCTTCTACGGGTGGAACGATTGGCAGCAATTCTCGGTTGCCATCTCGAGGCAACTCGTACGGCCAACCCGTAGCTGCAACTGTTGCACCTACAAATGCACAAGGTCGCTTCGCACAGCCACCGAGGAGCAGAGGACAATACCAAATATCCAACCCGATGCCTCAGGAACAAGCACCAATTGGAGATCCCTCGACCAGCAGACCGGTCGCACAACGACTACCCTCATCATCCCAGCAATCGTATGAAGATAAGCCAACATCAGGAAGAGGAAATGGACATAAGCGATCGAGCACCGTCGGCAGCTTCACTGACAAGGTCTTTGGACGTTCGGGATCAATCTTTGGTCGATCTTCCGATAAGGACAAGGATGGAACGCCCAAGCCCTCTAAGAAGGACCGAACCTATCCCCCAACGAGCATGCAAAATGCCATGCCCAATGACGGTGCACAAGCCCGACAATCCTCCGAATCACGGCGCACCTCTTTCGGCTTCAGCCGCAAGAACAGTGACGAGCCCTCCAACCGCTCCTCCCGTCGCTTCTCCTTCCTACCCAACTCCTTTTCTAGCAACCGCTTCAGTAAGGACTTCAGTAAGGACAGCTCTGCTGGCGGCATGGACAACAGTGCCTCCTACGATCGCCGCAATTCGACCGCCGCCCCGTCCTATACCGGCAGCCGACCCGTCTCCCGTCCCCAGCAAGGCATGGCTTTTGGTCGCGGAGAGAGCCGGTCTCCAAGCCAGAGCACCACCGGCAGTACCATTCCGGTTCTGTACGACAGCAACACCGAATCCCACCAGCAGCAGCAGCGGTATCGCGCGCCGTCCGGTGGCGCAGGCCCCCATACCAGCAGCAACGTCCGCGGCGGGCCGAACACTGCGCAGCCTACTTTCGACACGCACACGCTGTACGCCGCAGCGCCAACGTCCAAAGCGCAGCAGATTCTAGGTAATAGCGCGGGGAACCTCGCGCATCCGAGCCAGATGCAGCAGCAGTACGCGAGCGCGTATAACAGTAACAACAGTAATAACCGTAACAATGGGCAACACTACTCAGACAGTCGACACAGCAGCAACACCTATGCCTCCTCTCCCTACGGCCCTACCAACCCGCCCGCTCCTGCATCCGCGCCATCCTTCCCCACCAACCCCGCGGGTACAGCGGATTACGATCTTCCTGGCGCAGCGGGCAACACTGGCCCAGCTGGACGCCAGGGTGGGCCGATGGGTCGAAACCGTCGGTTTGCAGATGCGTATGAACCGAGTGGGCCGGCCGCAGCGGCCGCACCGCATGCGGGGAGTAGTGGTGCGGCGAGGAAAGTGATGGATTTCTTTCGGAGGACCGGGAAGGGAAGGGAGGGTGGCCGGCGATAGAGGAGAGTATAGTTATGGAAAGGAAGGGGGCTATGGACCAGGGAGGATTGTGCGGAGAGAAGTGGAAGCGAATGGTGGGAGTTGCTTGGGAAAGGTGTGGAAGAGCTTCGGTAATGCTCGCCTTGGTGCTGTTGCTGGGCCGGTCTCGCGGTCACACGGTTCCGAAAGCTAGTTTGTCTTGCAATGGATCGAACTTCGAATGCGCTGGTCTAGTACAACAACAATGGGTTGTCGTGGCGATTAAGTTCACCAAGCCATTGCAGCGAACTCGACTGGACAGGATTACACATTGCGTTCGAGGGAGGAAGATCAGTCACCGCATCTCCGCTTTCAGAGAGGGTTCAGCATTGGGTGGCGTTTAGTGAGCGAGTAGCGAAATAGCGGGGCTTTTGTTTCTTTTTTTTGTTTCTTTTTCTTTTCCAGTCTGTTGTCTTATCTTGCTGTTGCTTTTGCTACTACTCGAGCATTGTCGATAATCTGCGCCCTTCTCTTTCCATACATATTTGGGACAGTGTGTAACAAGGGGCGCGAGCGACATTCGGGGTGCATTGTCATTTTCATCGCTCTCATCATAGTCTCTTCATAATAGCGCTTCTCTCTTCCCTTGGTTCGTGCCCCACCCTCTTGCCCATTCTCGGGCTTTCTCTTGAGTACGGTATAGGCAGCGTTGGGTGATCGAAGTGAAGCAATCTTTTAGTCTCTTGCATTTTCCTCATTCTCCTTCCAATTCTCTCTGTCCTGTTAATTGTAATTTGACAAATTGCTGGAGGGAGGCGAGGCGGGTTTCCGAAAGGAGCAAAAACGATGAAGGAGGGAAGCCTTTTCTCCAATTTGGACACCTTGTCAGTCGACGAACGTGACAAAAATTTGGGAGAGTCTTTTTCCTTGGAAGCATCTGGGACAAGCGAGATTAGATGTATAGATCAGTAATAGCAGTAGTGCGTGTAGCGTGTATGTAGCTCGTCCTCTACCGCCTCCTTGGCTGTAGAGGAGAAAACAATTGAGAAAGAGATACCCCAGATTCACGACCCTTTTACATTGCTATAGCATGCTACCGATACTGAGCACTTCCAGTAACTTACAAACAATAGTGGACGAGTGCACGCAACTGACAGCGCAATCGGAAACAGGTTTACACGCTTTTCTTATTTGAACTGATCCTCTGTCACACCCTTGCCCATCGCACTCGTGCTGCTCACACCGCCCGTCACCATCTTCAGCAGGTTATCGACATAATTGGCGCCGCTCCACTTCTGGTGCGTCACCACGTCCACCTTCTCCGCCATTTCGGGCTCCTGGATCAACTCGCCGTATGCGCGCATCCCCTGCTTCCCGTACGCTTTGGAGAAGCGGTCTGCCATCACGGCGGTCTGGTGCAGGCCTGCGAGCGTGATGAACTGCCAACAGTAGCCGAGTTGCGCAAGCCGTTGAATGTACGTTTCTTGTTCAGACGGCTTCATCGCGGCCTTCCAGTTGAAGGAAGGGGATAAGTTGTAGGCCAGCCTGGGAAGAGGATCACATTAGCGACTTGCCTGTATGCACTCCGAGAGAAAGAAGAAAACGGAATTAAAAGAAAGCTTACTTCTGCTCTGGCCACACCGCATGCACGCCCTCGGCGAATTCCTGGGCCTGTGCAAAATCCGGCAGCTTACTCTCCATCCAGATTAGGTCGCAGTAGGGCGCATATGCAATCGCGCGATTCACAGCGCACTGGCAGCCACCCTGGTAGCGATAGTAGCCCTCCCGCGTCCGGGGCGCGTCCCAGTCAAAGTGTACGTCTACGCCGGTGATCCCCTTCGCAATAGCGCGCGCTTCTGCGTTGCTCTTCCCTTTACTCTGCGCCAAGAATTCCTTGATCAACCCCTCTTTATTGACGTGCACCCCGGCCTTGATGGTGTCGACGACGGCTTCCGGGAACAGCTTCAGTCCGGCCTGCGCGGTCCACTGGTCCTCAATCGCCTGCAGCGCCTCGCCGGCCTTCCCCTGTGCCTCCGCCGCAACCATGAGGTCGTTCAGCGGCTGCAGCGCCGGGTTCGTCGCGCCCAGGATGAACGCGTGGTCGCGCGGATCGATCGTCGAGGTGATCAACGTCGCGGCCTCCGAGTCCGTCCGTGCAACAGCGAGCAGGTCCGAGCCCAAGATATCAGCCTGGGCGCGGATCGCCACGAGCCGGTTGACGTGCTCGCTGATGGGCACGAGCACCTTGCCCGCCATGTGGCCGCACTTCTTCGTGCCCGGCGCCTGGTCCTCGATGTGGATGCCGGCCGCGCCCTTCTCGACGAAGAGCTTGGTCAGCTTCATGATGGCGGTCAGGCCGCCGTGCCCCGTGTCGGCGTCGGCGATGATGGGTCGCAGGTAGTCGGTGCTGGCGACGGTGCTGCGTTGCTCGCGGGGCGTGGAGAGGCGTTCTTCGCGCTGCTTGCGGTCGTGGAAGAGTTGGGCGAACCAGAGGTGTTGGACTTTGTTGGGGACGGTGGTCTTGGCTTGTGTTAGTAGTGTGGTTCTTTAGGAAGAGATTGAGCCATGGCGTACATAGGCATAATCTGCTAGATCGGGCCCGGGTTCATCGGTTGATGATGCAGTTGAGGAGCACTGCCAGCCGGAGACGTAGACGGTGTCGAGGTATTTGGCCATTTGGGTAACCATGACTGGATCCAAGCACCCGTATGTGAAACTTACGTCTTTGTTCTACTTTGGTCTTGAGTATAATCCGTCTTTGCGTAACCTGGTCTCTTGAACCCACCTGAAATCGACCCTCCAGGATCTTCCATAGTTTCTTGGACATGGCATTGCTTGGATATTCAATCTTCAGATTGCCTCGTTTGGCCACAATTTGTTCGGCAGTAAAGGGTCGTCTGGTATATCTCCATCTTGAGTCGGTCCACCATTGCTTGACAGCCTTCACCTCTGCTTGATATGCCTGCTCTTCAGCATCAAGAGAAGACATGATTTACGAAATCCAATTGAATTTGATTTAGAAAAGAAAGCTGGAATCTATGCTCAAAAAAATGACCACAGAAAAAGTGACGAGGAGAAGACGAATGAAAACGTAATAAACGTCACCATGCTGGGGGATAGTTAATCCCAAATATAACAATCACAAGCCAGAGAGATGACTCGGATCATATCGGAGTATGAGAGCTACGCAATGGCCTAGATCATGGCTCATGGAGCCCCATCCACGGTGCCATGATGACCTAGGCCGAGGGAACGGTTAGCGGATGTCAACAGTCCTCGGCCTAAAGGGTAAAGCGTCACTCAGCCATTAAGGCGAGTCGGTTTGCCGGCTTAGCGTAGTGTGGAGAAGGGTGGAAGATGAAACCAATTGATATATGCCGAGGTTCCGCCCCGAGAACCTCATCGACATGCTTGGCCATATTTCTAGGCTTGCAGACTATTGAAGGCTCAAACTTTTCCATGACATTTGATCAAAAGCAAAGGCTTGGTCCGGACTTTGAGGTCTTGATCAATCGCTGCTTTCCATATCGCGCTCGTCACCTGATTCGTTAACTGAGCCTAGTTGGTCGATCTCTGGGAACCTAAAGTGCTTTCCTGCTGGTTCGAGTGTCTGACCCAGCGGTCAGCATCGAAATTCCAGTGGTGCTATGGCACACCGCTTGGAGGAAAGCTTGTGCCAGTGTCGACAATGATGCTGAACTCGTTTTCGCTTCTCTGCAATAATAGTGCATATCTGACCCTGTCATTGTCCCCGGTCAAGTCAGACATCAGGCCTCCCAGCCTCGTATCCAGCCTCCACCATTAGGATAATCACCCACCTCCAGTGGGAATAGGGAGAAGAAGGGGAAAGGTCTGCCAGGACTTGTCTGCCTGGTATTTTATGATTCTAAAATCCTTTTCTTGGTGCCTTAAAAGGCAGCCAGACGGTCCTGCTAAGAGCGAGTATATCTATCTACCCACTGAGGAGATGACGTAAGGTTTGAAGTACTGCCTGTGAAACAGCTACCAGTCACAAAACAAACATCCCGAGACGATTCCATCAAAGCAGCCCACAACATGTCTAAAAATCTTGCGGTCTTTGGAGCCACCGGCCAACAAGGCAGTTCAGTCGTTAACTATGTGCTAAACGATCCGGGTCTCTCCCAACAGTACAAGATCCGTGCCATCACCCGTGATGTCGATTCGGACAAGGCCAAGCAACTTGAAAAGAAGGTCGAAGTCGTCCAGGGTGACGTACACGACCGAGCCTCTCTCGAAACAGCCTTGACTGACGCCCACACCATTTTCGCCATGACAACACCTTCTTATGGCCCTGACGGCTTGGAGGTCGAGTACAACAACGGCAAGACAATTGCCGACGTTGCCGTCGAGAAAGGAGCTAAGTACATAATCTTCAGCACTCTGCCGCCAGTCAAGGAGATCTCTGGCAGCAAATACACCAAGCTCACTCCCTTCGACGCCAAGGCAAAAGCCGAGCAATACATTCGGAGCCTTCCCATCAAGAGCGCCTTCCTCTCACCAGGATCATTTATGGACAACTCTCAATCACTGCCTTTAAGACCGCGACAGGACCACGACGGCAACTGGGTCGTCGCCAGCCCCGTTTCGCCCAAAACCCAATTCCCCTTGATCAACGCGGCCGGGGATACGGGCAAATTCGTTGGCGCCATTCTCGCCGAACCCGACAAGTACGAAGGCAAGACGTTCTGCGCCGCCACTGCACTCTACAGTTTGGAGGAAATGGTGGCCGCCATGTCCAAAGTCACCGGCAAAACCATCATCTACAAGCAGCTCGAGCTTGAGGACTTCAAGAAGCAATATGCGGTCTTGGCTGGCTTTATTGACCTGGTCGTTGAAGTGTTCAGCTATTATGAGCAGTTCGGCTACTACGGCCCGGATTCGGAGAACTTGGTCGCTTGGGCTGCTGAGAACGCCCGAGGCGAACTCTCCACTTTTGAAGAGTACTTGGAGGCACATCCACTTCAGCTCACGTAAGCGGGTACCATAAGACCACGCGGGGAGGGAGGCAAAGGAAATTGTGAGAGATCTCAATTTTGGGAGAGGACTGATCCTGTTCTCTCGAATATTTATCTAGGGATATCTGAAAAAGGACAGGCATACTCCGTATACGGAATAGACAGGAAGAGCATCGCATGAAAAGGCACAATTGAATCCTGCAAGGCACTGCAAAGTCCTAGGCTATCCCAATAAGGCCTTTCAGCATTCTTTTGTCTTCGTCAATTGCCATGGCAGAGACCTCTTATATTAGCTAGTTCGTGTATTGTTCCTGCACATAAGGCACATTTCATCATCCAGGAGTAGTTTGACCATCAAAAGGCATCAAATTCGTAACATGTGACGCAACAAATGAGCTGACTCGGGGACATGAATGTCAAGCGTATCATGTAGTAGTCCCTCGCTTTGTCCATGTTAAGTCTTTCTTCTAGACCACTGCTAAGTCAGATACATACCTAATATACACCACCAAGGCGCATCCGATGGATAGCGCATGTGCTCGAGTCAAAAACGTTTTACCAATTTAGGTACGGCTATTAAAGGATCAAAACAGTATAACAAAATGGAAAATGTCCGGTCAGCCTTACCCCTTTAAAACTATATTTGATTCATGAAGTCTGCCGATTTTTTACCTGTGCGAGGCCAATTTTCATGATCAACAACGCTATCAGTAGGACGCGCCTTGGTGGTGAAAGAAATGAGACACTCAGAGCGAGTCGTGTCCTCACCGCTTCGCCTAATGAGCCGTTCCATAGTCTAAACCATCATCTTGAAATGCTGGGCCCAAGCAATTCCCCAGCATGGATGCCGTTAGCCTAGCCTTCAATATAGTCGCAATCGTGTAAATCCTCCAACAAACATACGAGACACTGAAAGATGCCCTTAGCGCTCTCGAGCAAGTAATAGCGCAAGCGCATTTGCTCGCCGCACTGCTCAAGCGCCTCCACTCCATCGAACCGATCCTCGGTGACGAGGAGACGTTTTCTAGCCAGCCAATTTGACAACGCGGCTTATGCGGACACTATCCGGGATTTGAGGACACTTGTGGACAAAATCAGTCGGCATGATGATGGTGCCAAGAAAAGCGGGTTCAAGATGAAAGAGCGCGTCCTGTGGTTCTCGAAGCAGAGTGATGCTACAAAGTTGTCGGAACGGATGAAGGCGGACTGCACGCAAATTGCAAATGCGACGGATCAGATATTATTTTTCGAAAAACATCCATCCAATCTGAGTCTGGCTTACAATGTGCAGAGAATGCGGACTCTTCGTGGAGAAGCAGCTCGTCGAGCTTCGCGAAGCGAGACGTAAGCAGAGTGAGCTCATCGTTGCTATTCCGCAGTCGACTCTTGCGGAGATACAAGAAATTCCAATATTACTCAACCAATTCCGCCTGAAGCAAGGCCAAACCCTTGTGATGCCTTACTTCCGCGATCGGCACGAACTGTCAGATTTTGCATACTTCGGCGACTGGGATTGCCTGTTTACGCACACCCTTTCAAAAGGCAACGAGGCATGCAACTAGAAATGGGTCAACGCGAGTCGGATTATGGATAAGAATGATCCGCTTGAGCCAAGCGGCTTTACGCCGCTGCATCAGGCAGCATGGCATGGAGCGTCGACATCAGTCGTTGAGAAACTCATCCTACTCGGTGCATGGAGGCTCGCGCGGACGGTGAGAAATGGGCGAATGCAGACACCATTGGACGTGGCAAAAGAATTTGGCTGGACTCGTCTATACTCGTTGCTCATGCCGGTATTTCACCACACTCTTCCAGCTTCGGTATTTCTGGGCTTGCAGAACCAGCTGAATCAACTCTACGCGGCGGTTTATCCTGGTGCAACAGAGTATTCTGCCGTGCCACAAGTTGAAATCCTCACGGAACTCAAAGACCCACAACTGTTGGTTCCGCTAGAGGTGGAGATACAAAATGTCGAGAGACCGGTTGGTATGCACTTATTTCTAGATGAAAGAGAGCTAGTAGCTGGGGTTGCCCAAACAGATGGCAGTAAGGGTGTTTATCGTATTCGTAAAAACGGTTGGGATGAGATTGAGCGTGGCATGATGTTGCGTTATCAAAGAGGATGAAGTTACATATCATATAAGTCATGAGTAAAGATGATGCGTAATCTGTGCCTGAGAAAAAGCAGGTATGAAAAAGCAGGTATGGACGCTATAGACAGCGAAAACTGGTTGCCACAAGCCTTAAAATTCCAATGATATGCTCTACGCAGGCGGGCTGAACCTGGCAAACAGGTCAAGAAGCGTAATGCCTAGGAAGGAAAGCAAGTTCAAGACGGGCCCTTGTGATCTCTACAAAGGCTACTGCCTTCGACTTTCGGCTTGTTAAGGCAGATTGGGCATCCGTCTGCAACGCTATCAGTGCTCAAAATATCCAACTAGCAGTGTAGTGTCATACATATGCCGCAGTAATTCGCAAAAAGCGCTGCTTTGGTGCACCTACTGGCCGTACATGTATCTAAAGACTCATGAGCTTCTCATGCTGTTCACCTGGGAACCTGATAGCCTTAGCGATAAAAGAACTTACGATCATCACAGTAAGGTCGATCCCATGTCTCCTCTCCACAACCATGTGCTGCCCCTGGGCATTTCCCCATCGTATGGAAGCTTTTTGGTCCAGGAGTCAAAAGAGCAAATACCGGTTGCAAAGGATCACAGAGACTGACTGAGAAGGAGGGTAGAAAAAGCTATATAATACTGATATGGACATCTTTGGATGAGGACCGATAGGCGAAGGCTTTTCAGCCCGACTCAGGTGACCCAAGCCACTCCAATCAGATATATATTGCCCGCCCACAGGCGACCCGCCAAGAAATGCATGTAACCATTTTGGAAAAAGCCACTGGCCCCGCATATGATTCGGACGTCAGATGTCCGGCCAGAAATTCACCCCGTGTTTATACCAGCACTATACGGCTCTTGACTCCCAAGTCCGCAATGCGATGTTCCGGTTGGTCCTCGTCAAACCGCAAGACGCAAAGTCCAATACGCTTGAATCTTGAAGCTGCTGTATCCTCCAACTGCTCGATCACCAGGTACGCATACAACCAGTCACCCCCGATGTGCGAGGAGTATAAAAAGAACAAGAAGGTGGGCTTGAGTAAGTCAAGCACAGTCTCAGACACAACGTCCGGATAGAATCGCAGGGTGCAGGATCCGACCTGAGGATCCATGCATTCTGTGAAGGGACTTGCATCAATGTCGAATTCGTATGGAGGGAATTTCGACCGTTGCACTCGTGACTGGATCAATTGACTCGACAAATACAGTGTTTCATAGAAAGCTGGGATCGTGTTTCTGAGATTGACAATGCTTTCAGTTATTAGAACCTGCTTCTCGATCTTGTAAAAATCATGCCTGAGAGGCAAGAAGAATACCTTGGAATCGAGAGAAGCCCAAGACCAAGACGGAGCAATACAATTGCTCCTGCTCGAATCCACTGAAGCGCTATACCAGGCTAGGTCGAGCGCGATTGTATCTGTCCAAACTCCAGACAAATAGGTACCTGGCCGCAGAGTATGGAACTTCTCGGTAAGGCCTGCGATCGCAGCAAGACGCTCTGAAGAGAAGGTAAGAGAGAGTCCACTGAAGTCGGATACCATTCTATGCCATTTCTTTGATACTTCTCTTGCCGAATCCAGGGCCAACATTCTGCGCAGAGAACGCACTTTGTTCTCATATGTCCCAATATGATCCGGTGTACACTCGCACTTACTCGTCTCGACGCACTCCCAGGATATCTCACGTCGGCCAAAGTGGAGGACTCGTCGAGACATTAAACGCTCTTGATATGACCATGCACGTGTAAGAAGTGGGGTTTCACTGTCAACTCCGGATCTTTCTGAAACAAAGTTGTGCGGGATGGCGTGACGGACGCTGATGCAGAAGTTTCTCTTGGAAATTGGGTCGTGACCCCTGATTCTCTTTGGTCGATCAGCCACCGACTCTGCTGAGAACAACCCTTGCGTGCTGTCTTTGCCATGGGTTGCGAATACCGTCAGATGGCTTTTTTCATACACTTGACACATCTCTCGCGACTGAGATACCCAATCATTTCGGTCATCTTGAATGATACACAGCGAGTCAATCCACACGAATCTGATTCCAAGGTACTTTGCTACAAGAATAAAGTCTTGAAATGTCTTCGGCAACCTGGTCCAAGGTATCTGTAACTTGAATCTGTTGTAGTTTTGCCTCGTTGTTCCCAGGGGTGCAACTGTTCCCCAGCAATGGCTTAAGCATATATATGTAGCTATTGTTATCGAGCCGCAGTCAGATTCACGGAGACGAATGTTTGGTGGATCTGCAAAATCAAGAAGTTCAATCACTCTTTTGGGTAACTCAGGCTTGGCTTTTGTAGTACAATGAGGATGATTATCTTTGCAGTGTTGGAGCCAGACTTTGGCCCGCTCGATGCATGCTTCGGACCCTGTGGATCCTGAGGTCAAGTAACCAGTACCGACCAATGACCATGGAGACCGAGGGGTCAGCCATATAGACACGTCGGGTTCTGCCATCAATTAGCAGACTAGCTACAACGCAGGCAGATGAATGTGCGATCACAGTTTCAGGGTACAAATCAGTGACATTCGCAATACATACTTCCCAAAGTAAAGAACTCAACGGTCCGATACTCTACTCTTCCTGGCGCATGCCTCGCGCTTAGATCCAACCGCAATGGTATGTATATTCGATGAAGATCGTGAGCATCGTATCGACGTGCGGCCACAGACACGCTTGGAAATGATTTCGCCGCAGGGAATGCATAGCTGATGCCCCTCTCGAGTATTGCGCAGGTGTAACAACCACGCAATGCTGCTTGTGAAATATCACGTAGTAAAATGGATTTGCGTCGCTGATCCGCACCGTTCAGTGCAACTCCCCGCAAGTTGTTACAGACAGCACAAGGTAAGGCCAAGTCAACGGTTTCCGCTGGTTCCGCCGGCTCCGCGCCCACACTCCGCTGAGTGCGGGGATAAAGGCTCTTCAGTTTCAGTCTCATGATTCCAGACGCATTATGATCGTATCTGCTCCACTCTGCAGGAATGCCTTCAACATGTTCCTGCAGATCCGGTCATTCACATTGTAAGCCGATTCCAAAGATTTGCTGTCTGCCTGCCGGTCTAAGCCTCATTGTCTGCTTCAGCTGACCTTGCGTACGCACTGGGTTTTGGTGGCAAAAAAACAAAGATAAGCGGCCAAATTTAGCTTCTTGGCAATTATATCGAATTGTCTGAGACTCTGGGTACAGCATCTGGTTCTGCCTTTGCTTCATTAATTGAAACTAGCTTGATGTCTTCCCCGTGAATCCGGTCCAGTCAGCAAGATAGTTTGTACCAGTACTAGGCTTATATATCTTCTCTAAAATGTACGACGACCTTTTGATCCCGAATGATTACTACTCAAGCAACCTCTAAGCCCCTAATCATCTGATCTCTTGTCTCCTTCAAAACGACATCAGCATCGCTGACTTCGTAGAACGCATCGTTGTAACATGCACTGAATACCATCTGACCCCTCCAAGTCCATAAGTACATCTGGAAGTCGCTGGTCAGCATCGTGGAGCTAACCCAGAAATCACGCAGCTCCCAGTCGCCGTAGCGGGGCTTGAGGATGTCATCGACGACACCCATGCTCGATAGGTAAGGCGTGCTATTCGGTGGACCTCCACCATTCTCAACAATTTTCTTTGACATCACCATCAATGGGCCTAGATAGCTAAAGTCATTATCCGCGAAGGCGAAAGGAGCCTTGTATTGCTTATGGAGGGTTCGGCTGAGGGCGTCGAACGTGTTATTCGTAGCAAGGTCAAGCGCAAAAGGTAGCGCGGTCTGTAGACTCCCTATGGAGTGTCGATGTGGGTTGAAAGGAGGAGGAAACCAGCGCCGGAGGTCAATGGTAGTGAATTGCGTGTAAGATGTACCTGCTTCGCCGGTTGATGATTGTATTTGCTACAGAGCTCTGGATATCAGTATAGATGCAGTGGAAGATATACCCGAGGCTCATTGTGTTTTGTGAATTAACCCCTGGATATACGTTTGATAAGGACTGAAAAACGTATGATATCGCCACTCGAGTAACGACAGCATCTAAAAAAAACATATACAGCAAAGAAGACGCAGGTGAAGAACTTCGAAAATCGGAAATCTCAACTGGGAGGAATTGCACTAACCTGGGTGGCCATGGCAAGTGCAGCGTGCCAGGCTGAAGTAACACTAACTCCTTTCGTCTTACACGCATCTACGATATCCTTTGTTGTCTCATTGTCCAGATAGAGGTCCCTGCGAACTGCCTTCCGAGGCTGGCGTGAAAAGTCAACATTCGGAAGCTGAATAGGATTCTGTTGCTGCAAGACGCGTGCAAATATCGATTCTGCGTCTTTGACATTCTTCTCGGACGGAACAGTTGATACTCCGAGCCATTCCTCGTAGGGTACTGTGAGGTTCGGAGGACTCAGCTGGTGGTTGTCATTTAAATTATTGCGCGAGTGCTCGGATAGCACCGTGAACAATGCATGGTACAGATACAATATGCCCCGCCCATCGATGACTGCATGCGGTGCCTGGATCAGGAGTTGGTTCGCGTCGCGCAGGAAGTGAAGCGTTGTGCACAATTGGCTCTTGAAGTCCGAGAAAAGCTCATCTGCAGTAACGCCTTCGTGGCTTTGAAAAGATCTTTGCAACCATTCGTCGACTCCAGCCTCATCCTCTGATGCAACTAACATTTCTCCGCTGGCGCGATCCACAACAGCGGCAATATTGGGGAAGTCACGCCGTAAATCTTTCCATGCTTTTCGGAGAGCCTCTTCAATTACAGTAACATGATTCCCACGGTATGCAATCGAAACACAGCAGCCGATCATCCAATGCACTGGCTGGCCTTCAGGAGAGGCCAGGGTGAGATAGAAAGACTCCATGGATCCCAACTTGCGGCGCCAAGTGCCGCTTTGCTTAACCCATGGCGAGCCTGCCGCCATGCCGAATGTGGGCGGGAGAGCCGGTCAAAGTAGCTTGTTATCGACTGGAGTATCAATGCTGGGGGGAAGAGAAGCTACTACTGTAGATACAAATGTAGACGACCGGCACACGATAAAACGGCAGGAAATAAAAGACACGAGCAAGTGAAGGCAGATTGGCGAAGGAATGGAGCGCTGAAACGTGAATGTACTTAAATTGGCCGAGTATTAAAGCACCGAACGTCAAAGTCCCCGAAAAAATGCGAGCGCGATCTGCATCCATAAGCTTTCAGAAATGATAACAAGAAACGCGGTTTTTCAATTCAATGGTCCCGCTAACACAGCGTTTTTGGTTTAAAACTGCCAAATACACGATCCTTCGCGTAAGAAAGTATAATGCCATCTCCTCGAGAGGCTATCTTCATCTTGTTCAAGTGAGAAGTATGACTTCAAAGCTCGATCTCAACATTTCACTCTGAGATCGCCAAAACTGTCGTTAGGTCTGATTTCACTTATTGGGAGTCAGGTGCCCTCTGGAACCCAGGTTGAAGCTAATTGTACGCCGAACTCGCTGAAGATGAAGTACATGGGAGTGAGAGTCACGAAGTAGATTTCACATAAGTGCAGATGGATCGGATAGCGAATGATGGCACGTGGATAAGGGGTCGCCTTCTTTTGCATGCTTTGAGAGACGAACAAGGCACTCAGCAGGCGTCGAAGAGCGAGGGTGATGCGAGACGACTGGAACCAATCAATCCGTTTATGAGAGAGTAAGATGGTATCGATCAACGCAGATGTTGCACAGCGGATTTAAAAATTGCCAGCAATGTGAAAAACACGCGTACTTTACGATCTCAAACGCGTAACCTCGCGTGTTGTATGGGCTTCGTTATGTGGACAAAACCCTGCCCAAGGGCATATTCTAGGTGAACAGTCAGAATGTCAATGTAGTCTTTCTTTCGGCTTTCGGGCATCCTTCTGTGATCTAGCAGCGGAAGAGTAAGCCAACTTTAATCCATTCCATAACTTGTGGCGTTCCGCTCCCATGAGGTGATTCGCGCGCTCGAACCTTGTTCCGAGCCGAGGCCCTTGGATGAAGACGAAGCATCAAGGTTTGCCCGCTTGGTGATCTCAAAATTCAATGTTGATTCCCATGTCTCTTTCATGGGTTTCCGAGGCGCACGACAAGTTTCTGCCCTCGAATTTGGCTTCTTCTGAGCATATCAAGTCCCTGGATGACACCCTTCCATCTGCCGGGAACTTCGCGTACTGGATGACACTTGAGACGTCCCTCGTCTACAAGTTTCTGCACTTCCTGAGACCATCTTGATCCAAGATCCAGCTTCGTTGGGTCTGCGTCCCGGTGGTAGACCCCGTCGAGTTTGACTTCACGACCCATGACGACGTATGCCAGAGGCATGTCTACCTTGACAGCCTTGCGGGTCCTCCACTCTTCAGGGGCGTGCTCAAGCCCGGCATATCGCCCGCCAGCACGCCCAAGAGCCGTGAAGCAACAGCGGACGGACTCTGGAGTTGTGACGCAATCGATGGTTGCCCGCATAGTGCCTTTTGTCGTATCTCGGATCGTCTCTCCACAGGTTGGAGACGAATATGGAACTGTATTGACTGCGCCGTATTTCTTCACAAGGGCCGAAGATGCCGGCGAGCAGGTAGCAATAGGATCGTAACCGGAGCTACAAGGTATGATCAGCTTCCCACTGCTTTGAACAGGCAATGTCGTCGTCCGAACCTTGCTAATAGTTGACACGCCATTGTTCCAGAAGCGGTAGCACCTCCGTACACCAGCACCGGCACTTTGCTCCCATCAGACCTGGGGGAAGCTGGCTTTGATGGAGTACCAGTAAGCTGGAGCGAATTTTCCATGGCCAATCCTATGGTAGACCATCCAACACCTCCCAGCGCCGCGCCCTCAAGATCGCTCCAGGAGCCTGGTACGCGTACTAATAGGCGCGCGTCCTGGACAAGATACTCGGCAAAGGCCCCAGAGTCTGGGTCTGAGGGGTTGGAGCCGTGCATTGGACCACAAACTCGCGTGCCTGGCGGTTTGCCGTCAACTTTGGCGCCGGCTGCCACAACTGTACCCATGAAGTCGCAGCCCATGATTGCGCCGGGTACAGGATGGTACTCAGGCATCTTGTAGTCTGTTGGGTTAAGCGCAACGGCCAAAACTCTGACAAGAACTTCGTAGGGCTCCTTGATGCTTGGAATTGGCCGTTCCTGGGCAACGACTGGGGGTCCTTTGCCGTCCGGCGGCTGGACGAGACAAGCCATGGTAGGTCCTTGAGCCATTTTCTCTGCTGCTCCACTGGTAAGTTCCTTACCTGTTTCTTCTGCCGTCAATGCCTTCTTGCGAATTTACTTCTCTTCAAACTTCATCACTTCACAGCTATGTAATGTGGGCGCACGTGATGAAGCATCTCGGAGATATTCCGGAGGCTGAAAATCCCTGTCATCAAGTGCCCGACTCAACCCTCCGACTCCGGTTCGGTAGCCCGAAAGCATACCGATTCCAATTGACTGCTGCAAAGGATGTAATATACGAATTGCTATTGCACCATGATGAGGCTAAGGATACTTCCTAAGCTGACTACCGTCTATGATGCCTGCCCTTCTGTCACCCATCCTTCAATTACCCTAGGGTTGTGTTCAGCTCCCAGACTAGGGGTATTATACAAGTGCCATACAGCCTGAATACGGGATTGCTTCTCAGCACCGTTTCTGTGTGCATGTTGAAGGACCTGTACTGTTCCTTTCTAATATTTCGTTGCACATCTGAGTGCCTGTCGTGATCTCCGATTGCAACAGACACATCTCCTCCCTATTGCCAAGGCATTGACACGCGAGGTGCAGCATTTGCTAGTGGTCGAGACGTTATCGTACTCCTCTTCCTTCCCTCGTCCCGGTTTGCCAACGTTCTGCTTTACAGGCCATTGAACCAGAGTGGAGATACCTTCCGCAACTATGGCTTCGTTAGTTCCATCTGCTGATCTGGCCATTGATTTGGCCAACAACATGACGGCCATTGTCTCTTCCTATGTTCCAGAGACAATGACGCCAGGCTGGACATGGCCAGCCTATGTGACCATGATGATTGCGATGACATATGTCTATGACTTTGGGTCAAAATTATATCGTGACCACAGGCTCCGCAAGCTCGGTTCACCGCCGCCTGTTGTTCCGTTCAAAGCCCCTTTGGGTAAGCCTTGGCCTCAACTCTCCCATTCTTTCCATTATTATCTGACATTTTCAGGCATTGATCTCGCCATATATACCATGTACAAGTTCTTTAAACACAACTTTTTTGAACTCGTATGTAGCTGGGTTGCCTCGGTGCCTGGCCGTACTGTTGAGTTGCGTATGTTTGCGCATGGGCTGCTCTTTACCGATGAACCTGAAAATATCAAAGCTATCATGCAAACCGATGTACGTATATTCCTACATTTCTGTAACTGATCCACGAAATTGTCTTGACGGCGACGGCAGTGGTCTAGTTATGGCAGGGGAGAAGTGACGTGGCGCATTTGGGGCGATATGCTTGGCGAGACGCAGATTTTCGTAGGTAAGTGTGCGGTCATCTGCTTATCCCTTCACCTTTGAGCTCCGCAATCTCTGACGAACGCAAAGTCGATGGAGATCTTTGGCATGCGAGTAAAGAGCGCATACGAGCACATGTATGTCGAATACCTCATCAACAACATAAGGCAGCACCCAGATTCTGACCAAGCATGTTTTCCAAAAAGGTTGGCAAGCTCCGTGCCGATGATCTTGAGATCACAGAGAAACACGCTCAGCAGCTGTTTCGGCGTTTTGACACGAACAAGGCAGTCGAAGTGTACGACCTTACTGATCGATATCAGCTTGACGTAGTGACTGATGTGTTCTTTGGCGAGTCGGCCAATTCGCTAACAACCGAGCCGCCGTACAGAAAACCAATGAATAAACTGAACACTATAAACACAGCACGCATGTTGTTTGGGTTAGATTGAGCCGTGATCATGTCTTCAAAAATTGCGTCACACTAATGGACAAATAGGAAAATCGCTTACTACGTTAAGGATAAATATATCGCCCCCCAGGCACTGAAGGAACTGGATGCTTACACGACTGGTGTGGTCGATCGAGCCTACGCCCGGGATCTATCAAAGAAGTCTCCGAAGGATTATACCATGTTGGAAGATTTTGTTAGCCAAAAGAAGAGTTACAAGGTACGAAGTCCGACGATTTTTTCCTTCACGAAGTGCTTATATAGTTTAGGATATCAAAGATTCGATCATGTCTATTATGCTTGGCGGAAAGGTTCGCCAGCCCAAGGTCCGCTGTTGAATTGTGAAGCTGACTGCACCAGGACCCTTCTGCCATTCTCATCTCATGGGCCATTTTTCTGATGGGGAAACACCCACATGTGATGAAGAAGATGCAAGCTGAGGTCGCACGGATGTAAGTAGTCAGCGACACCTCCATCTGATATTTGTGAGATGTTGACAGTGGAGCAGATGCGGCTCGAAGCCGCCTACGGCAGCTCAGCTTAAAGAGATGACATATGTCCGCAATGTGATCAATGAGACTTTCCGATTGCATCACCCTCGTGAGTATCGACTGAGATGTAAAATAAGCAGACATACGCTTTCTTACACAATCTTAGTGGGCATGAATGTCAGGATGACTCTGAATGATGCCACTCTGCCGGTTGGAGGAGGTAAGAGCGGCAAGGAGCCCCTAGCTGTCCCCAAGGATACGACAATCAGTAAGCCATGTTTCTTCACGTTCTCCTCAAACTCGCGAATACTTGTTCGCTGACGGAATGCATAGTCTATTCGTTGGGCGGTTTGCAGCGTCGCAAGGACATTTACGGCGAAGATGCCGAAATATTCCGACCCGAACGCTGGGAGAACGCAAATATCGATCGCTGGCATTTCATCCCGTATAACCAGTAGGTCCCCGTGTATCAAAAGATAGGAGTGTATTCGCAAGCTGACGATCTCCAAGCGGCCCCCGCCATTGTCTGGGCCGATTCTTCGGGCAGCAGCAGATGGAGTATATCCTCGCGAGGATCTGCCAGGAATATGAAGAGATTCTGATCGCGGGTGGGCAACGTGAGCAGCAGGTCCGGGTAGCGCTGAACCTGAAGATGGCACACCCGTGCATGTGCGAGTTTGTGAGAAAAGAGAAGAGCGGGTTGCCGAACTAGATCCTCGATCAAAACTCTACGCGTATGTGCGTCTCCTGGATTGATGCTTGGTGAAAGGGATAGGAAGGGGACGAGGAAAGGGACTACAAAGCAGTAGAAGACAAGATTAGTGTGCTCGAATTTGGAGGCTCTGGTTATTTCAAGGCTTTAGTAAGGGTCAACATCCATAGTTCTTGATAGAGCGCATACATCAATAGGAGATTATGACTCTGCTTGTGCCGATTGCTTCAGACCAAGAAAAACGAGAATTTTTAAAGAATCACATGCACAGAATCTGGTCTTTTGAGATCCAGGAAACACAAAACTCGTGAGACTATACAAATTCAACCCATATTGACGTCGATTCTTTGAGGACGATTGATAGTCAACCTTTCCAGATTTGTGAGATCTGAACACTGCCACCATACACGTAAGCAACTGTAAATGATATCGTCAAGTTCCAATGGTTTGGTTTAGGTACCAGATCTCTTGGTAGTAGTGGCTTACTAAGTCACGCGTGCTTTTCCCATCTGACGCGAGCGTCACCTCAGGCTTCCCAATCCTAGCAACTTGTCCATTCTTTGGCTAGCTATTCCTATATCAGTATTCTCTAGCAAGCACAATCAAGTCAGTGACGGTTCAAGAAGACAAATCACAATGTCGGCCAAATGAGGCATTGAACCACGCCTGTGAAAAGCTCTCTATTTTCTCTATTCTATATCCAATTACTTTTTTAGCAACTTTGGCAAATTTATCTGTTCTGCATTCTCCAGCGTTTCCGAAAACACAGCCGCCATCGCGCTCGACAATCCAATCCCTTCTGCGCGACTGATCCAGTCTCCCAGAGGGATCTCTTGTACGTCTTGCCCCGTTTTTGTCGCTAAATATTCCCTAATGTGTGAAACGTCCAACTCTAGGTCACCTGATTCATGAGTATAAATAATTCCCTTCCTGTCTCCATCCGCTTCAACTTTTCTGAAACGACGCTCGCTGCCCATGACGGCATGGACAACCTTTGTCGCGACCGTCTCCGGATACACTAGATCTAAGATCCCACGCAAGCCGGGTGTTGCTGGGACCGCGTGCATGCGTTGAGAATAGTCTAGCATGTTCTGCAATACGTCGGCCACGGGATTCTCGCCCTTCGTGTCAGACTCCGGCCGGATGACACTGGACAGTCGATGTATATACACTGGGAGGCCGTACCGTGCGTGTGCGTTCTCAAGATATACCTCGCTGGCCCACTTAGACGCCACATACCCATATTGACCATCTGTTGGGGGATGATAGTCTCGAACTGACATCTCAGCGTACGTGTCCGAAGTGGTGTACATGGTGACGCCCGTAGTGGACACGTAGTGCAACGGGATCTTCTTCGGGACGCATAGCCTGACGAGCTCCTGCGTCGAAACGAGATTTGCGAGACGCAAAGAGGCGTACGTCTTGAGATGAGACACGTCGGCACCGTTGTGTATAACTGCGTCAGCCGTATCGAAAATCTGGGAGGCTGCCTCTACGCTCAGGCCTAGACGCGGGAGCCTCAAGTCGCCTGCGTGATATTCTATCTTGGAATTGGAGGAGGATGGCTGTTCTCTCCGTTCATCGGAAAGATTCCGTACCCCGAGGCAGATGACCTTTTGGACATGTTTTTGGTCCACAAGGGTATGCAGGAGGTGCTGGCCGACAAATCCTGTGGCTCCTGTCAAAACAATGACTCGAGGAGGCGCTGCTGGCAATTTGAGATTGCTTTGTGGCTCTGACTGCACATCAGAGATACTATCTCTAGGCAGTAGTGCTGTTTCCCATGCCCAGTCAATCTCCGTGTGGCATTCCGTCTCGTCTTCCATGTTGAGAAGTTGCGCCATGGCTTTCAATGAGCTAGACTGGAAGAGCCTTGGAAGCGAGACTGACACATCGAGGTGTTCACGTATCTTGTGTTGTAGCTCAATTAACAACAATGAGCTGCCTCCAATGTTAAAGAAATCCGAGTTCTCGTCAATATCATGCAGACCAGCGAGCTCCTGCGGCATTACGCTCTCCCACAGACTTCGGAGCGCACTCTCGGCTTTCGATAGCGCAGTCTTTTTGTCCGTTCTGGCGAATAGCTTCTGTGGAATAGGCAGCGCGGAGGCCGCTTGTCTGTTCATCTTGCCGGTCACTGTTCTTGGAATTACATCGACAGGGACGATGGCCGATGGACGCATCGTGCGTGGCAATGGCAGCTCGTCCAAAATATTTTGAAGGAAGAGATTCTTGTTAACGGTCGAGTTCTCCGTGGAAAAGATAACGTGGACCACAATAAACTTGATGACCTCATCTGAAGCAGCTCGAAGAGACGCTACAGCATCCGCTAGGGTTCCATTAGCAGCTTGAAGAACCGTCTGCTCAATGTCCTTTAGATCTATCCGCACACCATTCAGTTTGATCTCAGTGTCATCCTGAATGCGGCCCTTCAGGATAAGGGTACCGTCGTGTTGCAGATACCCAACATCACCAGTCCGATACATAGTTTTCCAGCCGTGCTTGATGTACTCTCCATAAGCGAAGGGGTCGGAGAGGAAAGATGCCTGGGTACGCTCGTCGTTGTTGAGATATCCCATTGCGACTCCCACACCGCCAATAACGATTTCACCCACCTGTCCGACGGGCTGCAAGTTCTGCTTGCCATCCAGGATGTAGAAGCATTCATTCGCAGACGCTCTTCCCACAGGAATTGTGCCTTGATAGAAGTTGGGAGTCCTGTACATCAGCTCCATCTTGGTTGAGCCACAAGTAGTCTCCGTCGGACCATATACGTTGAAGAGGCGGTGCGACGGCAAATCCACCTCTCGGAAAAGCTGGAGTAGTGGCTCCGTCACTGCCTCTCCTGCAACTAACGCGAGACGCCAAGGTGATAGCCGTAAGACGTCCTGGTTCCCTCTCCGCAGCCAGCTCTTGTATTCTGTTGGCGTCGCGTATGTGGCAGTGACCCGCTCACTATTGATCAGTTCGGCCATTGCTCGTGAATCAGCACGCATGAGATGGGAAGCCACGTGGAGTCTTGCGCCGACGCCCAGAGCTAGGAAAACCTGCGTCACAGAAACATCGAAGCTCCACGCGCTTTGCTGCAACACGACGTCATGCTCACCCAATCCATACGTAGCTGCACAGTGATCAAATTCGTGTTTCAAACTGGCGTGTCGAAGGACTACGCCTTTTGGAGTTCCAGTCGAGCCGCTTGTATATAAGATGATGGCTGGCGCATCTGGGTGAGCCAGGATGGGGGTAGACTGATCCGGAGACCCTGATAACCTCGACACGTCAATGATAGGAACATTCGGGTGAAGGCCAAGCTGTTCTGTCTTATCCAGCGTGGATTCATGCACGAGGATGGCGGCAGGCTGGCAATCGCTCACGATCAAGGACAATCGTGCCACAGGAGTGCCAGCATCAAGAGGAACGTATACTGCGCCAATTCTCAAAATGGCTAAAACAGAAACAACCCAGTGAACCGTTGGGTGCTGGAATACGGCAATCTTAGCACCAGGATCCACCATTCGATGTAGCAATTTGGCTGCAAGAGTATTGACTTGTCGATGAAGGTCTCCATATGACACCGAGGCATGATCTCCGTCTGTGACGGCAACTCGTTGACTTATGACCGGGAAAAGATCCTCAAATCTATGCACGAGCGTTTCCGGCCAGTTCGAGTTGAAGACAGGGCCTAGATACTATCAGTCCATCGATTAAGAAAAGACAAACGCAACCATGTCAGTGGAATTTATAAGGATAAATACTTACCACGTCCAAGAGCCAACGCACTCTGCAGCACCGGCTGTCTGAATTGCCACCCATTTCCGACCTCTTTCTCAGTTGCAGTTGCAAACTCCCGAAGAATATCTTCATATCCATGAGCGATCATCTGGGTAGTGTCTTGGCTATAGAGTGTTTTCTGAACATTCAAGAGGATCCGCGTGTCACCAGTTGTATTATTGATGACCGTGAACGTGATGTCATAGGGGATGTCGGCCATATCCTGTCTCATCAAATCCATACGACAACCCAGGAAGGACTGGCCGTCTTCAAGATTATTCTCCGCGTAATTCATGAATGCCTGGGCCAATGGAGTGTGTGTGGACTCGCGAGACACTCGAAGCTCGTTTAGGATAATCTCTAAGGGAATAGAGTTGGCGAGAACCACGAAACTTTGTTCGCGGGCTTCTTCAATGGCGCTGGCAAAGGTTTGATCCGAACTGGCGTTCATTCTGAGAGGAAGCATATTTAAGAATGGTCCAATGCCCGTGTGCATGGACTCGTCCTTACGGCAACTGTCTGCAATTCCGATGCACACGTCTCTGGCTCCAAGGAAGCGGTGCAGCAGCAACTTGAAAGCAGCAAGGTGGAAATGGAATGGTGTTGACCGATTCCTTCTCGCGGCCTGTCGGATCTTTCCTGAAAGCTGTTTGTCAATCCGGAAATCCAAAATGTGAGTTGAGTAACGCTCGAGAGTTTGACGCTCGGATATTTGACTTCGGTGAAGGGGTAAAGGCTCGGGAATAACTTCAAATTCGCCACGCCAGAAGTCGATCTGTCCTTTCCAGCGTCCGGATAGATATTGGTCATATTGCTCTTCTGAATAGTCCAGATACTGCAGCGGATCCGGCCCAGCAGACACCCCGTGATAGAGCCGTTCCAGGTCACCCATGACGGCGTCATTGCTCGCTCGATCGAATATGATATGGTGAGCGCCCATCAAAAGATAATGATCGGCTGGTGAATATGATAAGAGGATCATCCGACTTGTTTGCCCATGTGCGAGATCGTAGACGTGGTTCTGCAATGATGCATATTCGTTGAAAAGGTCTTCTTTTGTGGCTATCCTTTTGTGTTCGAGTGCCAGGACCGGAAGCTGTAGCACTCCTTGACCAAGCTGGCCGTCGCGTTCGCAGATGCAGGTTCGGAAGGACTCGTGGCGTTCCCCTATCTCTCGTACGGCGCGTCTAAGATCGGGTATTCGGATCTCGCCTCTAAGATGTAGCATGACTGTATTGTTCAGAGTTGACTTGTCACCCAAGAGCTCATGCACAAACAGAAATACTGACTGAGTGTATGATAGGCGTCCGAACCTTTCCAATTCCAACTCTGGTAATGGTTTCTCCTCTGGCTGTCCGTTTTCTTCTATCCCGCTGGCCCCACCAGCAACCGAAGACATCTCCGTTTCCGGGTCAAGCGAAGGCGGTGTATCTAGGTGATCAGAGGAACTATTGGAAGAGCTGTGCGACGGAGAAGCCTCGATATTTTCCGGCTGCAAGCTTTGACCAGCATTTATCATCGGCGTCAGTTCCTCTGGTACTTCTTCGACCGCTTCTGCAATGAGCTCCTGAAGTGGTGTGCCCTTCAAGATTCTTAGTGCAGGGATATTGACCTGATAGTTATTCAAGAACCAGGACCTGACTCGAACCGCAATGAGGGAGTCCAGACCAAGCTCATCGGTGCGAACGGCAGGTGTAACCGCATAATCGTCACTTAAGTGGAGCATTCTGCGCATTTCCGGGATGAAGGTTTCTAGTCTCATCATTAGCATTTTCCACGCCAAGGAAGTTGCAAAAAGCATTAGTCTAACCAGTAATAATTCTCTCAACTTCATTCTTGGTCTTCGCGCTGGCCAATTGATCTTTGATAGAAGGGCCAGCCTGTGCATTCAAGGAGTCCTTCTGGTCTACAGCATCTCTCATCGTAAGGCAGGCAAATTGAGGATAGTTGTACCAGTGTGGCCGGTTAGGTGTGTTGGCCGATATTCGTCTCAGTCCAAAGGTCAACTGCCACTTCACGCCGGAGTCTGGATTACTGGAGTTGATGGCTTCCGCAAGAGTCTGGTGAACATCGGATTCTGATATGGTCAAAAGCCCTCTTTCCCATGATGGCTGAGTCAGGGTGTCGCCCTTTTCACGTGTAATATATCCCGTACCCATGATCAGTCCCAACTCTACCACCGCTGCCGAGAGCCCTCTTTGGCGCCGTTGTTGAGCGAGACCGCTCATGAAAAGGTTCGCGGTCGTATAACCTGCTTGGCCCGGATTTCCAGCAACGGTCGCCGCCGAGGAAAAGAAGATGAAGAAATCCAATGGCTGGTCGCCTAACAGGTTGTCCAAGTTCAGGCTGCCGTCAACTTTGGGTCGGAGAACTCGATTAAATTCCTTCAGTTCCAGGTCACGAAGCGCGTAATCTGCTAGAATCATAGCGCCTTGGTACACTCCGGCAATCGGAGGTAGCGATGTGCAAATTTTATCGTACGTTTCTTTGAGCTCATCATGGTCTGCAAGGTCGCTAAATTCTCGAATCAGCATAAAATCCGGACGCAAATGTAGTCACTCTCCACTTACCAGCTCATGGTATGGACTACTGCACCTCTGCGTTCTGCGCTGTCTAACCAAACAGGGTCAATCTTCGGGTTGCGACTGGTTACCACGAAATGTTTTGCACCATTCCTGATCATCCAGTCTGCTATCGAAATACCCAAGTCGCCGGAAAGTCCAACAAGCCAATAAGTCCGGTCCGATTTGAAGTAGCTTCTGACTGGCTGGACAGTGATTGGGAGGGATTGACAATCCCAATTTACCACCGTGAATGCTTCACAGGAATCTCCTTTCTCTTCCAAGTCTCTGACGTTGATTTGACTTGACATTGTATGGTCTGATTGCCAATCGCTACCATCGGCCAATGCTGTGTTCATTGCGGATTTCAGCAATGCATTGATTTCGGAATCATTTTCCCGAGCCTCAGTACTCAATCTTCCATTACTGAAGAAGAGTGAATGACGGTCAAGCACTTGGGTAGTCGGCGGCAAACACGACGTGATTGGCAATGTTTCGTGAATAGTTGTAAGGTTAACACAACGTGAAATCCTGGCTGGGAGGATTGATCTCAATTCAGATTGGCGTAGGTATCGACTGACATAAACCAAATCTCTTTGCTCTGCCTCCGTCTTGAATGTTGTCGTAAACACGGGTCTGATTCCTTTGGATTTGGCGTGACGACTGAGGATGGTTGCTGCCAGTGGAGAAGCATTATGAATGAGAAGCGTGTCGCCTTCAGCCAAAGTTTCCATGAAGGTTGGAAGGAGTATATTGACGACAACCATTGTCACGAATGTCGCTTGCAGATGAGGTTCGATCGAGCAAGGAACTAGGCGAGCTTGCGGTATTCTCATAATCGAGGACACTGAGCTTACCAGTCCTAAATATTGATTGCCAGTCTTGTTGCAGGCACCCAAGACTACGAACACGTCTCCGATGCTGGTTCTGACCGGGTGTAGGCTTGAGATGCTCAAAGTCAAGGAAACTGTCTCGCCATCGCCTGTGGATGCGCTATCACTGCTTGACGTGGACGTGTCAATCAGGGCGTATCGACCGTCTTCATTGGAAACTGTGACTGGGAAATCTTTTGGTTGAATGCCCTTGGCGATGCTTCTACGAGCCGAGTTGTAACGATCGTTCGCGTCCGCGGCAGGTTTCAATCTGGGAATCATGTGACGTCCTTCGGAACTGACGATTATTTCTGACTCCACCGACAACAAAGCGTTGCGCTGCCTTCGTTCCTGGACAGAGCCCGACACCTGGAATCGTAAAATGGCTTCTGCCAATAGCCTGGTGTCTATTCTGTGCACACCTTCGAAGTCGATGAATTGATAACGGAGCTCAGGGACCTCCCAAACGGCAGATCGAGCAAATCCAAGGGCCATATTACCAAATGGGTTGTTGGTCATTCGGTCCTGCGTAACCCAAAGGACACTCTTCTCTGATCCGAAGAGCGCTTTCAGGCTCTCCCATCGCGCCGCAGTTATGTCTTTGAAGACAGCATGGTCGAGATCTTCGAGAACAAGGACCATCGAATCTGAGTCGACCTGGGCGTTGTCCAGTTCTTCAAGAGAGGACACACGGATGATATCATCGCAATACATCCGAATGAGCTTTTGAACATTCTCCGCCATGCGAGAGACTTGGAATGTCGCTCCTCCGATGACAAAGAGCTGCTTGATGACAGATCGTCCCTCGACAAGAGATGGCTGCACCAGAAGAGGCTCCCGAATGGAGTCTACCCAGTCATCTGTGGCTTGCGATATTATGACTGAATTCGGAAAGGTAAGTGTGTCAGGATTAGGAGTCATATTGTCTACTCCGGAAAAGCCGGTCTTGCGGAGAATGGCATCCCAACTGGATTCCGACACGCAGGCACCCAGTGTACGTCCCTCTTCTAAACCCTGCCACCATCCCGGAAGACACCCAAACAAAGCGTTGACGCGAATGACATCCACATTCGTTGTTTCGCAAATTACTAGGTAACCACCTGGTTTGAGCAGCGATCGAGCTCTGCGTACTGTTTGTTCAATATTCCTTGTAGCGTGGAGGACAAAGGATGCCACAACAAGATCGTATGAGTGCTTTTCGAAACCCTGCGTTTGCAAATCCTTCTCGAGGTCCAGGGTGCTGTAAGTCATTCGATCTTCATAGGGCGCGAACTCGGCCTGCGCCTCATCGAAGAAACCTGCTGATACATCGGTGAAAGCGTAGGTGGCAAATTCATCGCCAATGCGCTTGAGGATCTTTCGAGTTGCACTACCTGTGCCAGCGCCGACTTCTATTATTTTTCCGTCCGGATAGCGTTGCATAACCTGCGCTACCGTTTCGGCCAAAAGGTCAGTGGACTGGGTAACAATTCTAGCTTGCTCGTAGTATTCGCCCAGAAGACCGTTGTCCATCAAATGTTCAAGCATGGAAGTACCTCCTAGAATGGCCTGCGGCATTTGCTCCCCAACCACATGCATCGCTTTGACCTGAGGATGGTCAGAGAACCGCGCAGTCAGGGCTACAATATCTTCGACACTGTCCTTGAGCCATTCCTTCTTGGCATAACGGTGTTTTCCTTGCAGGACCAGATTGTGAGTGTACGAGGCAAAAGCCAGATAAGCGGCGTTGTACACATCTGATCGGCCAGAATGATCAGCTGGAATTTGATGCTCCAATTGGCGTAAGTAGTAGTAGTGTCCACGCTCCAGGGCAGCTGCGAGCTCTCTTTCCTCTTTCGTCGAGTCGTATGCTCCGGGAACGTCTGCGTTCGGGTCGGCATCGATCCAATGTGTTGCATAGAACAAATGCTGATCATCGGCTGGGTTTGAAGGAGCAAGTGGGACAACGTGCAGCTGTTCGACCTGAATTGCGGCATAATCCCCATTGGGTCCATGAATTTCAACGTCGCCATGAAATCCAGGAACCTTGTCAGTTTCATGGCCGTCGAGCGTAGATGCAACGAAGGGGACATGATCCACATGCGACCAATTCTGTCCACAGAGAGATGGATTAACTCTGATCTTCTGGATTCGAGTTGGCAGATGCAAAGTCCACAGCTGTCCATCATGTGGATAACTAAAAGCCAAGATGATAGAGTGGAAAGCAGCATCCAGAACACCAGGATGCACGGCAAAGTTTGACTCGTTGGACTCAGCAGTGACCATTGCAAGGGAGCCAGATGCTTTCCCAAGCTTCCTCTTCACACCAGACAGAGCCTTGAAAGCGCCTGTGTATCCGTACCCCACATCCTTCAATGACGAATAGATAAGTTCCGTGGGTACGTCCACCATGTAAGGCTCAATTGCATTGGTCGCTGGTAGCATTTGCGGAGATGGCTCGCCAACGCGGACCACAATGTCCCCGCTGGCCACAAGGAAGAAAGATTGCTGATCTTCAGTACACGCCTCGTATGTGAAGTGCGCTGTGATCAGTTCGGGGTCATCTCGGTTGATGTTGCCAACCACAGATCGGGTTTCAATTCCCGACTCTTGGTCGTCATTTCTAAATACCATGGCTTGGTGAATGACGAAATTCTCCAGTTCTATAAGCTGGACCAGACTCCCATCAGTTATGAAGGACACCGTTTCTAGGGCTGTGACTGCATATCCGGCAGCTGGAAAGACCGTCTGACCTTGTATACGATGGTCATGTACCCACGGGAGATCTTGAGGTCGTAAGATTGTCTTCCACATGAGTTGATGCGAAGAGCTCTGAGGCATCAGATCGCCAAGCAAAGGATGCACAGGATTGCTTCTTGTTCGAAGGTTGATCGAGAGGTTCGACTCATGCCAATATCTTTGGCTGTGGTTCCATTGGTATGCAGGTAGATCTGAGATGAATTGGTAAGGCAACGGTCCCCCCATGGCACTGTCATACCGATCAAAGTCGATGGTAAGATTGTCCACATGAGTCCAAAGGTATCCAAGGGCGCTGGAGACACTTTGAACTGCGTCCTTATTGCGTTCTAGTAATCCAGTGTAGGGCAGGTCGATTTCGAGACTTTGAAGCGTATCGCGTACAGGCCCCTTCAATGCTGGGTGAGGTCCAATCTCTATTGCTCCATCGAATGATCCCAGCGACGAAGCCCGCTGCACTGCTTGCATGAACAAGACGGGCGACAGAAAGTTGTCCACCCAGTATGATGCATCCAGGTTCGCACTTTCCTCGAGCGGGCGGTCCGGATAAACGCTGGACACCCACGTACAGCTCGGATCTGGACCTGCTGCCTTGATCGAGAGACGCCTCATCGCATCCAAGTATATCTGTGAGCAAGGCACCATGTGTTTCGAATGATAGGCCTTGTCTACTTTGAGGCGACGAACGAATTTCTGCTCATCCTCGAAGATATCGGCTATTTCGGCAATGGCGTCCTCATCCCCAGACAAGGTAACACTGGACGGGGAGTTACACGCTGCGACACTGACTCTTCCAGCGAAAGCCTCGTCACTACAAAGCTCTTCCGCATCCTCCAGTGTTGTCCCAACGGCAAGCATTGCGCCTTGTTCCCCATTCGGACCACCAGCCAGATGAGAATAACGGCCACGAAGGTGGGCAATACGAATGGCGTCGTGGGCAGAGTAGCGGCCGGCGGCAAAAGCAGCAGCAATCTCGCCGGAAGAGTGGCCGACGACGGCAGAAAACCGGATCCCGGCCAGGCGCAAAAGTTCCACGAGAATAATCTGAATGGCAGTGCAAAGGGGTTGCGAAATGGATGCCTCGTTAACGCGATTCAAGGATGGCTCAGCTAAGAGTTCCTGTCGCAGAGTCCACGAAGGACGGTACTGCTCGGGCAGTCGAGCGAGCACCTCATCCAAGTCGGCTAGAATGTTTGCCGCATGCTCCGAATTCTCAACCAGCTCGGCGCCCATGCGAGCCCATTGCGCGCCTTGGCCAGTGAATATCCCCAGAATGCGTGTCTCCCGAGACACGGTAGCAGCAGGTCGTGGATCCAGTTGGAAATTATCAACGAGGCCCTTCAGGTTGGAACGTAACACTTCGATATCAGACGCAGGCAGTGAGACACGAAGTGGCAGACGAGAGCGACGCGAGCGTAATGTCCAGGAAAGATCTCGAGGGCTTGTTTCGGGGTGTTGTTCCAAGTATGTGGCATTGGCAGTAAGATTTGCAAGAAGAGACTGTTTCGACTGGGCGGAGAAGACAAAAGGCGTGAATGGAGCAGAATGCGTCCTTCGCGGGGAGGGCTCGTCGACCTCTGTCGGCGCAAAACTTTCCAAGATGACATGGGCGTTCGTCCCACCGAATCCGAAGCTATTTACGCTTGCACGACGACATTGGCCAGGTTCGACCTCGGGCCATGGTGTCAGCTCCTGTGGTATGTGTAGATGGTCGTAGAACGGCAGGACTGCTGGATTCAGGCGTTCAAGAAGCCTATTTGGTGGGATGTATCCATGCTTCATAGCTTGGACAACCTTCAGAACGCCCGCAAGGCCAGCTGCACTCTCTGTGTGCCCAATGATGGTCTTGATCGACCCGACGAGCAGCGGAGGCTGCTGATGCGTCTTTCCTTCATCGAAACCTCCTTCCCCGAAGAAAGCTGTGTGCACTGCCTCAGCTTCCACGGGGTCACCTGCTGGCGTGCCGGTACCGTGGGCTTCGAAGTAATGACAGTGATCCGCTCTCGACCTCAGATCGAGGCCGGCCTTTTTGTAAGTACTCCGGATTAATGCCGCCTGGGCTGTTGCACTGGGCATGGTGATTCCACGGCTACGACCATCTTGATTCACACCAGTCTCACGGATGACGGCTTCGATGTGGTCTCCGTCTGCCCGCGCATTGCTCAGTGTTTTTAGAACAACTGCTGCAACACCATCGCCACGAGCGTACCCATTGGCCCCCTCGTCCCACATGCGTGACCGACCCTCGGGCGAAAGCATTCTCAGCTTGCTTTCATGGATATAAGGCTCCGGCCCTAGAAGTAAGTTGCTCCCTGCAGCCAATGAAACGCGAGTCTCCCCAGCTCGCAAGGCATGCACAGCTTGATCTAACGCAACCAGACTTGACGAGCAGGCAGTATCAACTGTTAGGGATGGCCCATGCCAGTCAAAGAAGTACGATATCCTATTGGAGACGATGCTGCGCGCGGAGCCTATAAGCCAGTTCAGTTATCAAATCCCACGCTCTTCTACTACGGATCGATTACCTGTCGCATGGTGCGTTGGAATGTGTTGCAAGTCACGGAATTGCACAGACTCGTAGTCTGCATACATCACACCGACGTAGACGCCAGTATCAGAGCCCTTGAGTCCTTCGATGGTCAGGCCGGCTGCCTCGAGGCCCTCGTAGACTGTCTCGAGGAGCAGGCGCTGCTGGGGGTCCATCGCCGCAGCCTCTGCCGCGGTGATGTTGAAAAATTGAGCGTCGAAATGTGCCACATCTTGCTCCAACAAATAGGAGTGTTTGACATTCGTGTGGCCAGGGAATTGTGAGTCGGAGTGGTGAAATGCGCGAACATCGAATCGACTGGGAGGTATCTCGTTCAACACATCCTTTGCTTCTTGCAACAATTCCCAGAGTTTAGCAGGGGAGCTGGCACCACCTGGAAATCTGCAACCACTCCCAATGATAGCAATTGGTTCGTTTTTTCTCGCAGGTGGATCTGGAGGCGCCATGATTAATGGGATACAGCAAGAGAAGGAGCGAAAAACCGATTATTTTCTGAGCGTCAGGTCACGGGAGTGGTTTCCTTCCTTGTATGCTCGATGATTTCTTAAAACATCCGTAGCTGAGCTAGATACATGATTCTTCGTAACCTCCCTGTCAATATGCCCTATGATGCTCTGATCACAAGCGTGCTCAGCTTGTACTGGCGGTACGCAATTTGGCTGCAGTTGCAAGACGATCCAGGCCTAGTGATAATGGTCCGAATCTTTGTCTCGCCTTTTAGGTCTTGGACTTCCTTTTTTGAGGATAGAAGCCGGGCCCGACTTGTTCAGCCACTGGAAAATTCCTACGCAGGCTCGCGCATGCATGTCTCGATTCGTAGCCGTAGCACATAAACCGACCGGTATGCATCATCTGCCATAAGCTTACTGGGATAACCTCGCTCGCTTAAGCTACTTCCAAGGCGTTGTGGCGTTTTACTAGGGTGCAGCTGAAACTCGCCATAATCAGACATCGCTGAAGTGCTGTTAGTCGGAGGTCCCGAATTATCGGAGGGTTATTGGAGTATTATCCGAAATCTTCTAGCTTCAGTTCTGTAGAATTCTGTCACCGAAAACCAAACTCGGTCGGAAGATTTACTTCACCTAGTGCAGAAAGTATGCTATTGTGTACAACCAATCGGAGCACTGGCTGTGTTTACAGTAAGAGAAAGCCCATCGAGCATGTGTCTTCGTCCAGATAGAGAGCAGAACTCTGACCTAGCGCACCTTGTCCCTTTGCGCTCTGTTCTGAACGAAGGTTGGAATTGTATCCTAGAGAAAATATTGCGTCCAACGATGTTCAATCTTCCTGCATTAGACCTATCATTTCAGGAATATGTCATTCTCGCAGCGGGCAGTGTAAGGATACCCCATAGTCGCCATTTATATGTCCTGCAGAGTTGAAATGGTCATTGACATTTACCAGATTGCTTTATACGCATCACTAAGGTGTATTTACCTGCTCTGGTTTCACCCTTTGGCAAAATTTCCTGGACCAAGGATTGCTGCCGTATCAAACGTTTGGTATGGGTATCAATGGTAAGAATCCCGGCGCAAAAACCATCAGGCTGTAATTTGGCAGAAGGAATGACTAGAATAACATATGCGTAGGCTATCTGGACGATATCCATGGAGTATGCAACGGGTGCTGCGAGAATATGGCAAGCCGGGTTTGATGATCTTATGGAGATTGCAACTGACCCCTCGCCAGGCGACGTTGTCCGCGTTGCGCCGAATGAACTGGTCTTCATCACGCCGAAAGCCTATACAGGTTCGTCGTGTATCTCAGAACCAAAGCTTTCGGCTAACCTGCTGCGTAGATATCTACACTGGAACTATCGACGGCCGGCCAGCTTTCATCAAGTCAGATATGCTAGATACTGGTGATAAGTTCGAGGGCCTTGCGTCGGAACGAGATATCGATAAACATCGTGCTGCGAGGAAACAGCTGTCTCCCGCATTCAGCCCCCGCGCACTGAAGGAATATGAGCCTGCTGTTCATGCCGAAGTGGACGAACTTGTCCGCCAGCTTGAGGCATCCGCTGCGACTCGGGAGGGCATGGATATGTCGCCGGTAAAAAGTTCTGTGCTTGTGTTTGGTGTATTACCAGCTAAGCAATAGTTTCCAGTGGTTTGAAAAGGCGGCCTGCGATTTAGGTGGTGCAATAACTTTGGGCCACAGCTTCAACAATGTGCATAGCGGTAAGTCCATGGTATGATTTAGTTTTCCAGTGGCAGATCACTTATTGGGGGCATGCCTGAAGGGAAAAACCATCCAATCTTGGAATCACTGCTGCGCATCGGACATTGGGCCACGGTCAGGATCGTCATGCGTCGGTTTCCCCTACTTTACCCATTGACGTATCTGGTACTGCCGCCCAAGGTGGCCCTCAGCTATCTTAAGGCCCACAAGGAAAGCAAGAAGCTCGTGCGGGCGCGTGTTGAGGGTCGACATGAGCACAAGCAGCCGGATTATTTGACCGCCTTCCTGAAAGATGAGGCGGCGATCCCGCCAGTCGACTTTCTTGTATCGCAGGCTGCCCACTTGGTTCTCGACCATTTTGAATCTTCCAGCGTGCTGGCAGCGGGCTTCTACTTCTTGACGACCAACCGAGACGTCCTGTCCAGGCTTCAAAAGGAGTTGAGGGGCAGGTTCCAAGGGTACGACGATATCACCGACAGTGCGCTGCAGGAATTGGCGTGGCTGGATGCAACCATCGAAGAGGTCATTAGACTACATACCAATGTACCGTACGGTTTGCCAAGAATTAGCCCCGGATACACAGTTGATGGGCATTATGTGCCGAAGGGGGTATGTTGCGACTACGCGAAAAATTTTCACCTCGCTTGCTGCGTAAGCTTTGAGCACTGACCTGAGTATCTTTAGGTGGTGGTTTCGTCATGCGCCTACGCTACGACGCATGCAGCGCGATACTTCAACAAACCCTACGAGTTCAAGCCTCAACGATGGCTCGCGAAAACTCATCCCGAATACGATGCAAGCTTTAGTACCGATGAAAAAAATGCATTCAAGCCGTTTAGTGTCGGATCTCGCAACTGTCTTGGCCAAGCGATGGCGTACATCGTACTGCGCATTATTTTTGCAAAGCTATGTTGGAAGTTTGACTGGGATTTGGTGAACAAGGATGAAGTAGACTGGGATAGGGACCTGCGCCTGTATGTGGTTTGGCAAAAGCCGGAGGTGAGGGTTCGTCTGACTCCTTTCGAGCAACGGCCATGATTGGGATCAACAAACGCGTATGTTGCTTGGAGCTCCTTCCCACGTCGATACAATTGCTCCCTTTCAAGTTGTCGTAGCATAAGGCATGCGTGTTGAACGGGAATTCCCGCCTCTTCAGCTGGACTTCGAACAGTTCATCGTTGTCTGTGAATAGTATCTCGGCAATGCTACTCTTGTGGCATTAAGGTTGGAAAGAACCAGTCAAGCGTTGTATGCCTCTTGCGACTGTCAGCTTGAGATTTGAGTGGTAGATACGAAGGGGTAGAGTGTCTGACCCGGGGGACCGAGGTTTAGAGTCATGCCTAGGAGTGTCACGTGCGAAGGTTTAAACCCTATCAGGTTAGGTAGCTAGAGATTAATTGAAGTACCTGGTAACTTCATAGGTACCTTTGCATCTCAAAATTCTATGTGACTTTTGTTATTGCTAACAGTATATATAGTATTCCTTTATCTTCCCCTTTCTATTGTTCCGTGGTGTTCTGGCCAAACGAAGCAGTATTGTGTACTAAAGACAAGGCCTAACAGAGTCTTTCGGACAGAATGAGAATTGGCTAAGGGGCTTTTGTATGAAGCCGCCTCTATATTCACTCATTTTACAATCTCCGTTGATTACTCGGAATCATCTCAAGGAGACGCAGAGACGCCTGGATGCGATCAAGTGTACATTTGAGCGAACGATATGGTGCTTGCGCCTGTCTCAAGACAGTCTCTGGAAGCATAGAATGCTCTTCTTGGTCTAAGATGCCGGCACCGGCATCCTTTCGGCTCCAAACTCGGCAATGCTCAGGGAACCCCATCAGATGTTCGACCGAGTGCGACTGAAGCTCGCAGAACCGGGCCATCATGAGTATGCGAAGACCGGCTGAGTGAGGGGGCCAGCGCTTTCGAGCCACGGCAGGTGCAGCCGTGGGAGGTGGTTCCGTAGGCCACGACGGCTCTTGCAGACAGTGGATTATGCGAGCGAAGATCACATCAAACAGCTCGCCAAGCTGGATGTACGTCGACAGAAGCATCAACGTCATTGGAAGCGTTGGCCGGGAATGAGTTGGCAGAGTTGCTGTTGGCGGATATGGAGGGACCATCATCTGGAGCGCCAACGCAAATCGCATGGCTACGCTCAACGTGCTGTCCCAGGAGCTCGAGTCAACTTGGTCGGTCCGCTCACCGTTGAAATAGTTCGTACAATGCTCATCATGCAAGGGAGCTCGTCCGGCACAAGGATCCCATGACTCCCAAGACTGACTTTTTAGTTCGGTCAGCCGGCGTGATATCTCTCCAATAACTCCTAGGAGGAATACCATTGAGTGGGTACCCGGCGAGACGCTGGCTGTCGAGTTGTCGGTCTGCTGAGACTCGTCGTCGTTAGCTTCGCCCGATGTATTTTGGAGATCCCGGGTGGATGAATCCGTCATGTCACCTAGAGTCCCAAAGTCAAGATCTGGCACGCTGTTGAACGCCTCAAGGAACTGTGGCTGAGTTGTTGCAGGTCCAAGACTGCGACCCACTTCGTTGTTGGACGAGGTATTGGGCGGTTCAGATTCGTCCATGATGTCGCGCATGACGTCGAAATCGTCCGGAGCGTGAGCAAAGAGTGATAGTTCGGGACTGTTCGATGTGCTGACCGTTGAGAGAGTATGGCTCCGAGGTGATGGGAGGGGGTTCAAGACCACCGAGTTACTGCGCTGTCGACGCCGTGCTATACTGCCCTTCTGAGGTTGGTAAAGGGAGGTGGAACTATGGATGCGGCTGCGGTCCGCGCCGTTGGCGTTCAGAGGAGGTCGTCCCAACGGCCGTCCGCTGCTGGTAACGCACATGGCGCCCACGCGAATACAGCGCTCGCATGCCCTGTCATCCAGCTGGTTTCGAGGACATCGGAGCTTTTGTTCTCGGCATCGATCGCAGGCGAATCTCTTGGCTGCCTGGCTGTTCATGGTATCAGACACTCCGGGTGCGAGAGGCAGTCGCTTCAGTCATCGCGACCGCTCAGCTGGCAGGCAAAGGTTTTAGAGCTTTAAGGAACATCTTGATCATCCTCCATTGCAAGTGAGCCAACCTCACGTGGCACCTTACCAACGTCTAAGAAGTAAGCATTAAGACGTTGGCAGCTTCGCCTACCGCATCGAGTAAGGGTAACGGAAAAATCTTTTCCATCCGCTTTGTTGGTGAGTCTCTGCCAGGACCTGGGATGAAGCCAGCCTTGCTCCGCACAGCTCAGGTACTACTGAGATACTGACCCCAGTGCTAAGTGTTGGCAGCGTGGAGTTAGCAGTCAGCATGAACTTTGGACCCGGGAGCGACCCAGATTGTTTAGGTCTGTACGAGGGTTTGGGGGCCGATACGAGGTCAGAAGAGCTCTCATAGGCAGACGGGTGCGGCTGAGGGAGACTTGAGCCCGGGGTCCTTCGCTTAACAGAAGTAGAAATACCTAAGTAGGTACAAGTTAGGTAGGTAGGAGCGAGGTAAGAGGAGCGCAAGGCAGGGCGGAGAACTAGGCTGAGTGAAGATAGGCGCGGTACCTGTATCCACGCGACATCATGAATGAGCTCTCGCTCAACGATTCCGGTCTCGAGCACTGTTTATAACTACTGATCGGGCATCCATGTTTACGAGGCGTCAGAATTTTGGCCTCGACGCAATAGAGCGTGTTTCTCTTTTCACCGGTTTATTGCACCCTCACGCTATCGGCGACAAAAGGGCTCTTTGTATTGTTCAGTTACCCGGCTCCGGTACCAAGATGAATCGAGAACATACCAGTCATCGTCAGCCCAGGGAACACGAGAGATATGACGACTGAAACCCTATGGGGACGCGCAGGACTTCCCGCCTTGCTCCCAACCTTGGCTGGCTGACAGTACTCTGTAGGAGAGGCGCTGATTATGTCTTTTTGTTTAGTTTTTACACATTGGCTGCATTACGTGCTTATTTTTGCTGTGCGGGATTCGGAGGGTAGCAGATTGATTGCAAAGTCGCCGAATTCGACGATCTGAGAATCCTTGCTCTGTTTAACGCATCTACCACTTGCTACGGCTCTACCGCTCGGAGGGTTATTCAGAACGCAGCTTAAGCTCCCACAGGATGGACCATGACGGCTATGCCTTCTATTCTGACTGATCTTGGCTTCTGTCCGCCGGAGCAGGCATGCAACCATCACAAGACGCCGCCACTATCGCCGCTTAAAGAATTTTCAAAGGCTATCGCCTCCAAGCTTGGGAGCATTATTACTTGCTTCGCTGGAACACTCCACTCCTACCTTTGCGAGGATGTTCCGTGAACTTGCGTACGGCGTCGCAGGTCTGCTCCTGCTAGCATATGCCGTAGACTTTCTCTTTAGCCTTGGAGATGACCCCCGAGAGCCACCTCGAGTGCGGCCAAAGGTGCCTATCGTCGGACACATCCTCGGGCTCCTGGTGCATGGCCCAACGTACTACAAGCATACCAGGTCTGCAGATGCTTCACGAGGCCTTTACTGACTGCTCATCGTCTAATTTGAACACGCTACAGTGCCGCCGCAGGCGCAGAGATCTACACCCTGGGCTTCTTGAACTTCAAGGTCTACATCAGCGCCTCCAGCCGTCTTCTCCCCAGCATCCAGAAGCAGTCGAAGGCGCTATCTTTCCGCCCATTCCTCACGCTCGTGGCACGCAAGTATGGCGACGCCACGGACGACACGTACAAGATCTTCCACGGCGACTTGCCAGACGACTTGAGCCACTCTCTCAAGATGAGCCTGGTTCCGGGGCCGCACCTCGATGACCTGAGCCTGAGGATGGGTAAGAGGGTACTGATCGACATCGATACCTTGCTCGACGCAAATGCAGGTCCAGGTCAGCAGGTCGCTCTGTTGGACTGGGCCCGTCACGCTGTCGTCCAGGCGACGAGCTGTGCGGTTTACGGAGAAGACCACCCATTCCTGGATCCGGAAGTCGAGAATGCATATTGGTAACGACTCAAAAGCATCATTTCTGACGGGACGCGCTGACGATGCAGAAGGAAATGGATGACTTACCTAACCGCGCACTTGGTCGGCTGGTTGGATTTTACCGGCAAGGGCTACGCCTTGCGGGAGCAGGTCTTCAAAGCGTACGACAAGTACTGCAGAAGTACACGCAGCGATAGCTCACACCTCCATAAAGAGCACCAGCGTACATTACAGGAGGCTGGCGTCTCTGATACCGACAAAGCCAAGCAAGCAGCTATCTTCACCATTGCCTCTTTCAGCAACTCAGCACCGACGCTATATTGGACCCTATGGGAGCTATTCTCGCGACCTGCTATCCTCGCCGAGGTCAGGAGTCAGCTCGAAACACATGCCGTCAGCGGGTCCAAGAAGGAAGGGTTCGTCCTAGATGTCGCTGCGCTCAAATCCCAGTGTCCTCTCCTCCTCTCCGTCTTCCAGGAGACGCAGCGGACCCGCCACATCAACCCCAGCTTCCGTAAGGTGATGACGGACACGCTTCTCGATGACAAGTATCTCCTCAAGGCTGGCAGCTATCTCCAGGTTCCCGGAAATGTCATCCACGGTGAAGCACAGATCTGGGGAGAGACGGCACAGCAGTTCGACCCGCACCGTTTCGTGCCGAAAAAAGGTCTCGAGCGAGACGCGCCCACCACGAGCGGCTTTGTGCCATGGGGCGCGGCGCCGTACTTGTGTCCTGCGAGGCAGTTTGCCGCCACTGAGATCATGATCGTGGCTGCACTCTTAGCCATAAGATGTGATTTGCAACCTGTGGGTGTAATATGGGAAAGAAACCCGGCCCTCAAAATTTCAGATCTGGCGACCCTGTCGCCGCCGAAGAAAGATGTCAGGATGAATGTGAGCGTGCGGGATGATTGGGTGGGGAAGTGGAGTTTGAAGATGGGTGAGAGTAAGAGCCGGGTTTCCCTTGCTTCCGGCTGAAAAGAGTGCTGGGATAAAACTCAGAGATGCTGAAGAGAACCGTTCGAGCTGGAGAGAAATACTGGTCGTGGTGTCGTGAATATTCCCATTGCCTCAGGCACGGTATTACTGTTCCAATAATGTGCATCAAACAATGTTCGAAAATGCAAGTTTCTGTCCCTCCTTCCCACTCCATTTCGCTCAAAATCTTGTGGCCATTCAGAACCATAAATGAAGACACTTCAGCGTCGCTTTGGGCAAAGGTACCATCTTGAATCGCGAGATCTCTATATGCACCACAAACAAATTCTACGGACGCTGGCATGAAATCATGCACCTGACATGCAATAGGTGACCTTTTAAAAACGGATTTGGTGCGCGGATGATCGCAGAAATGAGATGCAATTAGTCCTCAAGCAATTGCCGGCCCCGAAAGCTCTAAAGACGCCTCTGTGTAGCGCTCTTCCTCTTCGCAGGCTGGACAATCGCACCATTGCCATTCAGCAACGGTAAAGCCTCGGCTGCATCCGCGGATTTCTTGGCTGCATTCTCTCCCTTGTCCTCTGTCACATCGACTTCTGACCCCTCGTCCTCCGATCGATCGTCCTTTGCGATGCCAAGGAAGACGTACCGGTATCCCATGCGGAGGAGACAGTAGAGCCAGAACAAGTTGAGGGCCTGAAGCGCGGCTAAGAGCCCAAAGGTGATGACGTTGGAGATCCAGCATTTGTACTGCTCCGTTTCCCAGTTGAGCTCGTACGGACCGACGGTGCTGAATTCGGTGATGACCGAGTAGAGGATGCGCAAATTCAGATAGTGACGCAGATAGGTCCAAGCAATTACACACAGGGCGTACGGCGGTCCTTGGAAAGGATTGTCGATGTAATTTAGCGATTTGGATACCTGCAAAGCGACTTGTGTTAACAGCCTTCTCGAAAAGTCCATTGGCGCATGAAAATGATATGTATGAGAAGCTGGAAGACTCACGCATAGGAAGAAGTCACTAATGTCATGGGTGATATACACAGCAATACCCATGTGCGTGAAATGAAACCGGTAGCTGAGGCCGATAAGAGCTATCGTGACGATATGATGTGCTACAAGCTCTCGGAAATCTTTGCGCCTCTTTTCCACACCCATGGACATGACGATAGCCTGCTGTACCCAAAAGGCAGCTTGGAACAGGTAATAAAACTTGAAATCGGCTTCAAGTGTCCTATGCGGGAAGGCTTCGTACATGCCCCGCGTATTGAAATACCACACTGGCGTTTGTTTCATGCAATACAGTCCGAATGGTCCAATAAATGTAATGTACACGGCCGTGTACATCTGCTCCGTGAAGCGCAGCTGCTTGCCACGCGATTTGATGCCACATATCTGAGCCAAAGGGCGCAAAAGCTCCTGCATAATGAAGTCGCGCGTGAAGGACAAGAAAATGGTGTAGAAGCACACGAAAGCCAGATCCCAGGGGCCCTTGCCATATTGCCGCCGGCCACCGTCATCCTCAAGCCCGTAGGAGAGGAATATAAAACGATGGACGACGTTGGACTGGGTGGGATTGAGCGCGTATATGAAGAGAATGACAAGCAGCAGAATTAGGGGCAAGATCCATGTGCGACGCGGGGGAGACTGGATCTCTCTGTGCTTGGTGATCTTCTTTTGTTTGCTCGGTCGTCGTGCATAGCCGTTGGCTGTCATTTTGCGCGGTTCGGTAGCGCCCAGACTCGCGCCAAACTGTCCAGCGCGAACATCCAGTTTCCTGCGTCGCATCGAGATATCATGTCCTGCTGTTAGACTAGATGCGTCGTCCGAGACCTTAAGAAGTGAGGGGGATTCGCTTGTAGTCATGGTCCTAAACTCATGTGACGGTGATGGCGAAGGCTGTCCAAACGTCTGGCACTCGCCTCAGATTGGACTGCGAGGTCGAAGGATATCCACAGGCCTTGATTAAGGGGAAAGGTAAGGGAGTCCGTGAAGCCGCATGGGCCAAGTAGCAGTTAATCTGCAAATCACTGGGTGTCATTTGAGCTTTGCTCTCGAGCAATAAGAAATTCATTGGTGATTATAGAAAGGATTCCTCAACGGCTCAAAGTTTAAAATACTTGGGGCAAACTCCGTGGCTTGCTGAGCAGAAGCGGTCAGCTCCACTCCCGAAGTTCTCTTACCGTAAGCTTTGGTCAAGGGGTTTTATTGGTCTCCTATATTACACAATGTGCAAATAATACTCTGCCTCGCCGCCCATTTTACCTCTGCTCTTACCCCTTGTTTGCCGGACCTGTTTCGTTATGGAGGGCAAGGCTTGCGGGTGACTGGATAGCAAGCCGATATCTCACAGGAGGGCAGAGGACTCTGTTGCAGGTACAATGAGTCGGTTTAGGGTTACGGGGCAGGGTCCGATAGCTTCGTCCTAACCCATGTACCACTAATTTAGAACCTTGTCTGCCAACACGACGGGCACGGCGACGACCGGTGTCAGCACCATTCCCCTTAAAGTTGCCAGACTGGCGAAAGTAAAGTGCTAAACAAAATAAATCTTGAAGGCGTTTTTGGAAAAAATCATTCACACGAATAGAATGGTACTGTGTCTCCTTTCTGCCAGAACCTCTTAACGTTAAGACCATGACTGAGGAGACAAAAGTTGCTGATGGCAATTCGTCAAGAACATTAGCTTCCTGGCTGTTCAATCACCAGACTGGTACGTTGCGCGAGGCTACCGCTGTCGGGAGCCATCATCTCATTCCCGAACTCCTCACGCATCTCGAACTCGAGCTATTGCTGACAGCACGGCTCGCTAAATAGGTCTCTGTTTAAACCTTGTCTCTATCCTCTTTCTCTTTCACGTCTGTTTTCCTCAAGGCCAGCCATTTACATTCAGGTTTTTCACGCTCTCCTACTATAATTCAATCACTGGGAGATATGCTGTTGGCCCTAACGATGTCTACTTCATTGCATTCTGCATTGTGCTCTTCACCGGTATGCGCGCTGGGCTGATGAATCATTTCCTCGCTCCTTTCGCCAGATACTGGGGTGTCTCCTCCAAGAAGAATGTCACCAGATTTTCGGAGCAAGGATGGATGTTTCTCTACAATGCGGTGTTCTGGTCCTTGGGCATAGTATTTCTCTCCGAAATTAGGAGTTTCTTTCATCACTGATCGTTCCCAGTATATCTATTGCAAGTCATCGTATTTCCTTGATATGCAGGAGCTGTGGACCAATTGGCCGCAGCGAGAGCTCGAGGGACTTGTGAAAGTCTACATACTTGCCCAATGGTCCTACTGGATACAGCAGCTCATTGTTGTGAATATTGAGGTTCGCCGGAAAGACTACTGGCAGATGATAATCCATCATCTGGCGACCATCACCTTACTTGCCTCGGCGTACGCCTACCACCAAACGCGAGTCGGCAATCTAATCTTAGTTTTAATGGATGTTGTTGAACTGCTTTTCCCTGTAAGACTTGCAGCATTAGATGACTTACTTTACTAATACTTCAACAGCTTGCGAAATGCCTCAAATACCTTGGCTTTAGCACCATTTGCGATGTCCTGTTTGGCGTTTTCCTCGTTACGTGGCTTTTGACACGCCACCTGTTCTTTCTCATGGTTTGTTGGAGCATTTATTTCGATTCACCTCAAACAATGCCGACATCCTGCTACAGAGGTAGTGCGAACAATCTGGAGGGCCCATTTCCTGTCCCAAAAGGCTTGTCACATTTCTTTGAGCCATTTTACGACCCGGCAGGCATAGTCTGCATGAATGATGGAATTAGAGTCGGCTTCTCATTGTGTCTTCTAGTGCTGCAGTGCATCATAAGCGTATGGTCTATTTTTATCATTCAAGTCGCTATCCGTGTCCTTAAAGGCGATGGTGCCGAAGATGTAAGAAGCGACGATGAGGAGGGAAGGGAGCAAGAAGAACCCAAGCTCGAGAAGGCACTTGTCCTCGAGGTGGCAGTAGAAACAGAGGCCATTGACTTTGATGGGTGGAAGCGCCGCACTGGTGCAAGGAAGACGGCGAGCTCAAGTGCCGTCAGTGTATCCAAACGAGGTGATCGGAAGGAATTGCTGAACCGGATTGGATGCGACAAGCGTATTGACTGAGGACCACTTCGGTTGATGTTTGCCTTGCTTTATAGACAGCCGATAGCTATGCGGGGCCATGAGGAAGATATTTCCTAGAGTACCACATGTCTCCGCTGATGACTTTCCACGAGATACATTGGAGGAAAAATTGATCGTCGCGATTGTTCGAGATACGTCCATACGCTCCTCTGTATATACTCCCTTAATCACTTTTGCCACTTTCACAGTGGTAAAATAGCGTTTTAATGAGCACGAAGGTACTGACTTGTAACAATACTTATTCTGAAAGCATCAAGGCATGATAGCTTGTGTGTATCAAGAGCAAACAAGGATATGGCACGGGTGAAAGTGGTGCGCTAGATTACTGGCTTTTTGGGAGAGCCTGTCCATGAGCTAGTCTTTTGTCATTCACCTACAGATTCGAGCTTGACACCCAAATTTGACTTCCCTCCATGAGTTTGATACTCGCTCAACTTCGGGAGGAGCTGTTTTCCTCTCTGCAGGCAACGGCTTTACAGGACTGCGTCGAAGTAGCAGGATATTGCACTTCATTTTGAGAGGCTTGAGCTTCAAGCCGGCCAATAGAGCTCAGAACTCTGGCATTGAAGTCTGCGTCATGCATGACCTTGAGCGCAGACCCAAGACAGTGGACAAAGAAACAGCATTCAAAACATATAAGTCACGTTCGGATGATGTTGTGTGATGCACGGGGTAGGCTAGATCTTGGAGTTTGTCTATGTTCGACATTGTGAAAGCAACTCGGTCGGAAAAATTTCCACCCGAATGGCGCATGATGTCACATGCGCCGGTAAACAACCGTGACAACATCTACAAAGTACCTAATATCTTAAAACGTTGCAGTTCGGGTTAAACAGCAATATAAGAGCACCTTGAGCAAATAAGTCAAGTATGGATGCGCAGGTAAATGAAAAATCTGCCTATTTTAAGGCTACGGCAGAAATAATTAGCTCATGGAATCCGGAGTCCTGGCTCATCCTCGGCCGAACCGTCATACCGAAATCTTCCCCTGCAGCAAAGCTGTGCTATAATCCTGATGTACCGATTCTGCACTCTGGCAATCAGTGTACTCGGCCAGAGCACGTTTTGTACAGAGCTTTCTTAGCTCAAATGTCGTCCGTTCAAGGACAGTGGACCAACGAAGCCAGAATATCTTTCCTAACGCTCGGAAAAACAGTATTAAATAGCGTGAAATACCCTGATGATCCCTAATGCGGGGAAACCGACGGGTAACCCGAGGCGCATAGCCTCAAGTCTCCTTCCGCCATCAGGTATTACGGAGCACGCCCGGGTCAAATCAATCCCAGCAGGCATCCCATCACCTTTAGCGGCGGGAAATTTAGATTCAATCCACAAGCCTGCATAACCAGTGATCAGTACTGGAATAGGTAGGTCGTGGCAATGTGGATCCGAGAAGATGAAGTTCATTTAGCAACAACGTTCGGCCTCTTGTTCGCTTTTACTCTGCGTAGAGATTGCTCTGGTAGAGACAATCCAGGCTCCGAAAATGCTCTGGTCTTTCCTTCTGTTGTCCGGCGGCGCAGCAGCGCAGTCGTCGTTCTCCATTGCTAACTGGCAGGGCTTGTTTGCTGCAGGATCTGGCGTGCTGGAATCACTCAAGCCAACATCGGACCTGGACTTTAACTTTTCTCCTTACGATGTGTTCAACACCCGCAATGGAAACGGCAACTCTCATACCGGAGACATCAGTTTTCGTTATCGTCTCGCCGGCCAAAGCAACTGGCTTGCAGCAGACTCCGCCACCAAAAGGATCAATATTAATTCAACTCAACCAGAAGACTCAAGCGGCTTATTAGTCTCTGATTTGGATCCTCTCTGGCCGAGCGTAAGCTCGCAAGTTCATGTCACGCGATTATGGACTCAATATGAAGGCGATCTGGTGCTGAACTACACTCTTGCAAACGTTGCCGATGCTACCATTGAGCTTGGCGCCCTTGGCCTCGCCGTTGAGATGAACAACATCTTCATCAACCGAACTGCGGTAGAGACTATGCAGGACTGCGTTCTTCTTGACCCGTACATCGGACTGGGCGCGGGTTACGTGCAAGTCACCCGACTTACAGGAACAGGGCCACACCTGGTCATAACTCCACTAGGTAATCTAACCAAATTTGAGGCATGGCGCTTCTTACCTGAGCCGAATAACCCCGACTACTACCAACAGCAGACGTATGAAGGAAACTATGCCTATGAGATCTACACTAAGGCGTACGCGGAAAATGAATGGAATGCCACTACGCCGTGGAACACGCCGACTTCAGCGATGATAGCCCCAGGAGAGTCGATAACAGTTGCCCTTAGGTTTTCGACGGCCGCTTCGGTAGACACCATTGAGGATACAGTGGCAGGAAACGACATTCCCGTAGCAGTTGGAGTACCAGGTTACGTTTTGCCTCGCGACATCATCGGCAGTCTCTACATCAACAGTACGGAAAAAATCGTATCCATGGCAACAACACCAGACAGTGGGATAACAGTGAGCCCCAGAAACGACAGTTTGACCGGGTCGTGGCAGGCGTATGATGTCCTTCCCTCGCAATCGGCATTTGGACGAGTTCGACTTGATCTCACGTATGCGTCCGGTCGTACCCAGGCAGTTCACTACTACGTTACTAATTCCGGGCCGGACACGCTGCAGAATGCTGGAGAATTCTTGACGACAAAGCAATGGTATACCAACACCTCTGATCCTTTCCATCGTGCACCATCGGTCATCTCGTATGATTACTCGGTAGGGAACTATGTCCTCCAGGATAATCGCGCCTGGATTGCTGGTATCAGCGACGAGGGCGGAGCAGGATCTTTTCTCACCGCTGGCATGAAGCAATTTGTCTACCCAAATGCGGAGGAAATCTCCAAACTTGAACAGATGGTTAACGAGACTGTATGGGGTTATCTACAAATCTCCTCGGGATCCCAGAAATATGCTGTTCGCAAGAGTCTGTTTTTCTACCAGCCCAGCGCTGTCCCGGGATACGTCTACAACAGTTCCATCTACTGGAACGGTGCCTGGAACAAAGCTGCGGCCTATCTCACCGATCGAGCATATGATTACGTACACGTCAGTGCCCTGTACTGGTCCCTTTATCATGCTGGTCGCACCACTCCGGGCGTTCTTACCTTGCAGACCCCAACCTGGTACCTAAATCAATCATACCAGACGGTCGCATATGCTCTTAGCAACAGTGCGAGCGGAGCACCCAATACCGGCTATGCGGACGACGGCCTGATGGGCGAAACTGTCTGGGGTTACCTCCTAAAATCCCTCCAAGTCGAGAACCTCACCGCCGAGGCGAACAACATGATATCCCTCATGCGCGCTCGCCAACAAGTCTGGGCCTCCGAGGACGACCCCTTTGGCAGCGAAATGGCATGGGATTCCACCGGGCAGGAGGGCGTCTACCTCTGGAGCACCTACTTCAACGACTCGGTCACAGCCAACAAGTCGCTGAACTCGATCCGCGGGTACATGCCCACGGTGGCCCATTGGGCGTGGAACGGCAACGCGCGTCGCTACTGGGATTTCCTGTACGCGGGTAAGATCCCGCAGATCGAGCGGCAGATCCATCACTACGGATCCGGTCTGAATGCCCTCCCGCTGCTCGCGAATTACCGCCAGAATCCCGAGCCGGGCACGTTGAAGAGTCTGTACGACCTGCGGGTTGGGTATGGTGGTAATACGGGGCCGCTGTCGAACGTGAGGCAGGACGGCTCAACAAGCATGAGCATGCACAGCTACCCCGAGCTCTTGGAATGGGATCCGTACTCAGGCGACTACGGGCCCAACTTTTCCGGCATGGTCATGGGTGCTGGAACGTATCTGGTGCAGCATCCCATCTTTGGATGGGTGAGTTTCGGCGGGAATCTTGCCCAGAATGGCAGCGCAACTGGTACAAGCGCCGTGAGTGTTCAGCCGAGAGATGCAGTAAGGAGGAGGATCTTTGTCGCGCCAATGGGGGTGTACGTTACGTTCAGCGCGGGCGAGGTCCAAGAGTTTACGTACAATCCCAGCACCAGTACTCTAACGGTGAACGTCCAAAGAGCAACCACAGACCAGGCAGGAGATGCAGCAACTACCATTATGGAATTCGAGCAGACGAACAACGCATTGGGCGCTGAAGTGGTGTTAGAAACTCAGGGTCTGAGCACGCAAATGGGTGGTTACTTGGTCAACTTACCGAGCACTGGCACAACAACTTTGACATTTGGGAAAGGAACAGATTGAATGCAGAGTAGAGAATAAATAAAATCGATTGTTTCCAGTAAACTTGTATCGCCGTGTCTGATGACAGCTGCACCTGATGTCCGGAGAAGCAGGCGGGCAACGGAGACGGTTTTGCACAGGCCAAGGGCATTCCCAACGAGAATTCGGAAACATCAAAATGGCGCCTCTGCCGTCCGTGATCCGAGTTCATGCTGCACTGAAGGGACTCGACCGAGGCCAAACGCCTGAGTTCCAGACTCCTTGATAGGAAATTCTGCTGGCCACATTACTCGAAGCCGCACCAACTCCACTCTATTAGCCTTTATGATGTCTTCTTTCGGTGCACCAGTATCCGCATGCAAATGAAAATGTAGACATCCTACAGTATAATTTGTCACATCACATGTTGGATCGCATATGACTAAGGATTACTAGCTTTACCGGTGAGCGCAGCCGACCGTGATCTTTGAATGAGCAAGTACATGCGAGTGGCACAAAAAGCGGTACACTAACATCTGCATGTTTGAGGTACCATTTCCTCCAACAGACTTTGAGAACCTTAAAATCAAGAATGAGTAGAAATATAGGATAAGTCTTGAAGCTTTGTCAAATTGAGTTCTGAGGTATACGCTTTTCACATAATCGCGGTAACTTTGTTCAGTTGCGGTCTGATTTTGTGGTGTGTTCTGTGCGGCCACACTGAAGTTGGTGCATCGCTTTTTCTGTCGACTGCGAGGCAAAGAGGTATTTGATAAAACGCAACCCCCAACTCTGAAACACCGGCAGGTATCTACAGCAATTTTGGCCTGTGGTACTTGGCTTCACCATTCCCTCTTTCGGCCTGGCGAGCTGAGCTGGATTGTCGTTGAATCAAACTCGTGCGCTCGCTTGCACAGCCGCGCCCAAATCGTCCCTTTTCACCGGTCAAGTAGCGCCGTCAGCCGCGACTTAAACCGGGCTCCAACACCTAAAATATCCCTCTGGACCCGCCCCGCTGCTCGCGCCCATCCTCTCAAAACTCCGGTCCCAGAATGCCGCCCTATTGATGCTATCTTGTCGTTAGTTATGGGGCCGATTTCTGTTGTCTCAGGCCTCAGCACGCAATGGATGACTTGGTGCCAAGACTCTGGTCCAAGGTGATTGGCTCATCAGGCTGCTGAGCCTCTGTTGGCCCCGCTGTAGGCCATGTCGCTCCATGACTATCCGTTCGGCTGGACTATGTTTACCGAGCACGGCCAATCGACATGACTTTGGATGATCAGAATGGAGGCAGATGGATGGCTCAGTTAGCGACGACCTCACCGGACCCGTCAAAAGAGAGATAAAGTTAGAAAACGGTAGAGTATGGCGTTTTCGTCCTCCATCTTTATATCTCTGTGTGCGCTTCCTTCACACCGGTTGCTGCCTTCTCTTCATACACTGCATGCTCTTTTTCCTCATTCTTGCTCTCTTCGTTGCCTTTCTTGTACTTTGGAGACACCGAACGGCACCAAGCTCAGGCTATCAAGATGAGTCACCACATGGAAGATAGGCGTATACACTTGTTCGCCAGTCCTCTGACGGATGAGGGAGGACACTACTCGCCTGCGAAAAGCGTAGATGCGCACGAATCCGAAACGAGTCCATCACCACCGCCAACAGAACATGTCCAAGAAACCCTTCCATATCGAAACCATGACGAGTCCCTACACGCCAATCCCGCTTTTCAGCGGCATGCGGAGGCCACATCTACAGAGCTATTTTACGATCTCTTTTTCGTAGCAAATTTGACGACTTTCACCAGCTTTCACGAAATCAATACCAGCAAGCAGCTGGAATCCTACGTCGGCTTTTTCTCTATTCTGTGGTTTTCCTGGTACCAAGTGTCCATGTTCGACCTTCGTTTCGCTGTCGACAGTATCTTCGAACGTATTTGCAAGGGCTTGCAATTCGGTTTCATGGTTGGCTTCGCTGTCGCAGGCACCAAATTCGAGCCAGACGACGAACAGGATAATTACATGTACTTCCAGGATCTATCACTCTTGCTCATGGGATCGAGATTCGTACTCATGTTCCAGTACATGGTGGCTCTCTACTTTACAAAGCACTATCACCGCGTTCGCGTGCCTTTGTTCTTGATCATCATCAATTACTTCATTGCTGCCATTATCTACCTGGGTCTCTACTTTGCCTTCAAACATCCATCCACTGGTCCTCATGCCTATATTGGATGGTACGTCGTCGCTATCGCGGAAACGGCTGCCACGTCCGTCGTGTCTTCGATTTGGCGTCTCGTCAGCTTCAAAGGCACTCATATGTTACAACGCATGTCGCTGCTCACCCTGATCATCCTTGGTGAAGGTGTCATTGGTCTGACAAAGTCCATGGCCGCCATTGTCCAAAACGATAACATTTTTACCTCCGCAGTCATTGGCGATACCATTGCCGCAATCCTGGTCATCTACTTTTTCTTCCTCATCTACTTTAACCGATTGCAAGAACACCACATCGGCACCTTCAAGCAGCAAATTTGGGCCTTCCTGCATTTCCCATTCCACGTTGCACTTGTGCTTGCCCTTGAAGGCAGCCAGCAATTCATCCTCTGGAGGCAGGGTGTCCAACTCGTGCTCGATCTCACCAGTTCGTTCAACAGTGTGCTAGACAGCTATGACTTGGATACCGTGCAGCCGCTGGAAGTCTACGAAGACCTGGGCAGCCAGTTGAACGACGTCGCGTGGAACACAACCTTCGGCTACGCTGCTGAAAGCTTCAATTTGCAGCCCTACACCGACAACTTCCAAAACGCTTATGAGGTCTACCAGAACCTCACCGAGGAAGTCACGTCGAAAGCGCACAACGTCTCGTCAGAATGGTTGGAAGCGGCCGGCAACGCCACCAATGCGATCTACATCGCCATCAACAACATGTACACCGTCGTCTCCGATGCAACCTTTGCGGAGATTGACATCGCGGTCCCCGTCGAGGACGTGCTGGACAGCGAAGGCGACGGGGCGGAATCCGCGGCCGGCAACATCACCGATCCGAAATGGGAGGACCTGTTCCCGCTCGTCTTCGGCTATACCTTCATTGCGGCCGGCGTCGCGCTCCTGATCATCGGCGTCCTGGGTCTGCTCAGCCACAAACCCAAGAGGCTTGGAGGCTGGCTCCGAGCTGCGGTGACGATAGCTGTTGGCCTTGCCATTGCTCTGCTCAGTATCATGTTGGTCACGGATGATGATCTCACGAATTTTCTACTCAGCCCGTGGGTGCTGCCGACCCTTGCGCTGGCCTATTTCATTGGTGAGTCGGATACTTGCTATTGTCCTTCGTACACATAACTAACATGGGACAGTTGTTGTCACCGATAACATCCGGAAACGTTAGATTCCTCCCAGTAACGCACTTTTCCTTCATCCTGTTGAACCGACTGTGTACCGCACTCACCCAAGCTTGGAGGGGTACTTGTCCTTGATCCACATCTCTTTTCGTCTCAATTTTAGCGGGTTGGTCATGTCGGTGTTTTCAAAATGCATGTCTTGCATGGTGTCGTGGTGGATATATGGCAGTGGTGATGCTCTTTTTATAACTGCATCTTGGAGCTCTGTTCTTATAATGCCCAAGGGCAATTCCGGCCTTTCGACGTATTGGTATCTCACCTAGAGTTAAAAGTTTTTTTAGATACCCTACAATCAACCACCCAATATCAGTTTCCTGAACAAAGAGGACGACTCATCCATCTGAGATAGTATGACACAGCACGTCGCCATTCTGGGTAATCGTGATACGGCAGTGACTTGGGGTCTGTTATGATGATCTTTGTGCACATCGGACTACAATAACATCCCTACAGCAAGCTGCAAACATCCTTCGCTCCTCAAAAAGTATCGCGCGCTTAACTCAACGAGACTTTCTGTGGTTGCTTATCCGACATTGTGCACTCGTGAGCGACCTACCGGGCTGTTCGAAAGAAAGCACTTTATTCCCATTGATCGAAGTACTCTGTACTGTCTTGAAACGACGGCGCGAATCCAATGCTCCGTAGAGAGAAACGCCGAGGAGATGTTACGATTACTACATTAACGTGATCTGAATCATTCTGCGCTATCGTACGACAAGCTCTTCATCCCTGCAAGAAGCACTCTGTCCACATAAGTCAGTGCACACTTCCGAACCAAATGAGAGTCAGCAGAACGACTGGTGCACAAGGCTAGCAGTGCAATCCATTCGACGTTCGAGGCGTAGACGCGGTCTGGGGAGACGAGAGCTCAGATGACAGGAAAAGAGCTTAGTAAGCCCCGCTATGCCAGGGTGGGGTCCGCAGTGCCGGACGGATTCCCATACACCCGAACAAGCAATGTCTCGTCCACTTGATATGGGTGATAATGAAATGATGCAATTGGTCGAGATGTCGGCCACGTATACTGCGCTTTAACTGTCCAACGGAATATGATATCATGTCGATGGATATAAAAGTGATACTGTGACAAGCTTTCTCAAGACTTTCTCGAACAAGGCACTCCGAAAATGGTCTGGACCAGTCCTCTGTTGCTTTTCGTAGCCCATGCCCTAGCTGCGCTTCCTCCAAACCCCTCGCACTTTTCTACTAATATATCTTCTGCAAGCAGTGCACCGACTACATCCGATAGTAATGCCCTTCGTATTGTCCAGTAAGATCTTCAAATAAGCATTCTAGTTCCGATAATGCTAATCTAAGACTCAGTAATATCAAGATTTCTCGCTTGAGTCCCAATATCACATCATCCCTTTCACGCCTTGCCAAAAGATACGGTGGAAATGAACCGAGCGCAGATCCTATGAATATCTGTCCACGGCCTGGTATACCAGAAAATTGTGTTGACTTCATGTTCTCTCGATGTGACAGAAGAACTACGCAAGCAGATAAATTTGGCCTCTATTGCCGAAGCAGACCTGGGGAAACCGGAAGGACCGTGTCCCACGGCAACAGCTACTATTGTAATACTAATAAGATATGCATCGATGGGCCACACACACACGCTGGTAGAGGGATGCTCTACCACGACGTCCCAACGGCCTGGTGTGTTGACGACCTTTCTTTCATAGATATCATTCCAACTCGGCTGAGTGACCGTTGGCAGATCCTTGCTGACGGATTCGATCCGCATGGCCGGCAAGGCATCAATATCCTCTTGACCCGACATGGCTTTTCGAAACAACTATTCAGAGCTCTTCATTTTCGTGCCACGCCAGTGGATGAGGCTGGGAGGGAGCTGAGCCCACCAGCCATCTGTGTTGAGTGCAGTACCCTACTTATTATGTGGACACCGTCTGGAACAACGGCTTTGGACATTGAAGTAATACTGCCAGCTGCGAGCGAGCTAGTGGATATCCAGGGAGTCGTCTGGTAGGCTTGGCTCCCCGAAATTCCTAATGATAGTCAATTGCTGTAATTAAGGTAACAGCAGACAAGCCCACCTACTCTTGCTGCCGCTCTTCCTCCACATTTCCTCTTCTCTTAGCTAGTCGAACCAATTAATCAATTGCAATCCACACTTGTGTCCTCTGTCTCCTGCTTTCTAACAGCTTTGAGAGCTTCCTTTTACAAGTTTATAGTAGAGAAAAACCTGGGCTTACGAAGTTGTGCCTCGTAGAAGAGAGCTAGTCCTCTTTCTGATAGAAAATGGCGTGACAAACAACAACTTTGGATTCTCTGGAAGAACCGAGTGATGCATAGCAACTCTGTGATCACTATCAGTCTAGTTGCTGAGAATACGAAAACTGACGAAATGGTAGATTGGTAAAGTGATGTTCGTGGTGGAGCTTGCGCACGTTGAGAGAAGCCCCAGTTTGTGAGGTATTGATGGATGATTCACTTGGTTCTATAGTTATCTATATGACCGTGACTGCTTTAAAATATTCGGGCAAAGCGATGGGCGTACTTCCGCACGCCACTGCGCCCTCCCACCACCAACTCACAAGTGGAAGCCAAATTACCTGCCTTCCTACGCGGGGGCACACCCAGATAGTCCGTGTGCCGAAAGGACTTGGCATGTTCGTCATGGGTCAAGTATGCAAGCGGGTATCCACCAACAGCTGATGGAATGTAGTTGCACATATCAGGCAGCCGTACGGAAATTGATATGAGGTACCCCTGTGTTTTGTACGCTGGCACGCTAAGTTCTGTTTCGCGGATAGCCGGGAACAGTACCAAGCGTACCTCAGCTACACTTTTAGGGTGTCGCCTCGAAACTCAATATCTAACATTTATCTCGTATTCTCTGCCCGACGCACATTCATATCGGATACAGAGCCAGACTCCACTCCCACACGACGGTAGCCTCAGCCGTCAACTAAATCTCTCTGTGTGATACAAAATGGCATATCACGAGCTCAACATGGCCGTGCTCTTCCCTTCACTTCTTGCGGCCGTCCTCGCCATCGTCACGAACAAGTTCCCGGGTGATCCGCAATACGATACAGAGTCCCAATACGTTTCCTCTGTAATACCGTATTTTGAACATTTGGTTGGCATTCTGAGGAATAAGATGCAATACTACATCATTCTTGGGTGTGTAAAAGGAAGTTCTATGCCTTGCAATAGCAGAACCCTACTCATGGAAGTCCAAGTACTAACCTCCCTTTGACCGGGTTTCTAGCGAAGATCGATACCTCCTGAAGAAAGACGGGTTCTTGATCATGCCAAACCGCTCCATACATTTCAATAAGTCAGCTTGGGGCCCATCCGCTCGGGAATTTCGATCATATAGGTTTTCAAACTCGAGTAACAAGGCACAGGCTGGGGCGTTCCGCGGGTTTGGAGGAGGCTCAACGCTCTGTCCAGGAAGGCACTTTGCGATGACAGGAGTCCTTTCAACACTTGATGGCTCTGTTAAGATTTGATGTCCAGCCAGCCGGACATTCTTGGAAGCACGTGCGTACGAATGAAAGCAATATGTCTCCAGTGGTAGCGCCTCCTCTGGATAAGGTTTTGGTGCGCTTCTCGCCAATCAAAGATTGGACGCCAGGAGATTGGAAGCTCGTCGTCTAGCGTAGAAGCTTAGCGGCGCCTGATAGGGAAACAAGGAAAGAGTATCAAGATTTTTTCGGAATGCAGTTTATGGTCAGATCAAAGGGATTTTATCTAGCACCTCTCATTCAGGCTTGGAAGCACTTCTTTCAGCGACGAGTAGAAATATTATAGGTGAGCTCTGGGTTCAAGTCAGCGAATATTCGTTCCAATCTCCTGTATATCTAATCAAAGTACATTGACTTTCGATGTTTGATAAAAATGATGTAGTCTATTCAGACAACGCTGATTTTGAACGACTGAGAGTTTGTTTTGCGATAGTATACATTGGATGTCGAACTCAATGTCACCGGAAAGCCTCAAGACATGTCTCCAATGGAGATTGAATCATATGAGATAAGTACTAATGCACAAAACCCGAAGAACAAATTAGGAGGCTTTCGAGTGTTGACAGTAGACGCATGCGGTCTTTCAGAATGTCGTGTTGCATTTTCGCCAAAGTATTGGGGGGCCTCGGGTGCAGGTCACCAAGACGGTTTTTCTCTGGCTTTTTCTGCATGGCTTGAGAACCGTGCAGTTGTTCTGAGGCATTTTACATCAGGTTGCTTGACGTAAGCGACTCTGTAGAAGTTTGACATTTCGGATGATCGTCGCTGCAGAATTTTACCACGGCATGGTTGGATAAGCTTCTGCTTCCCGGTCTCCCTGGCGTAAAGGCATGATTCAGGGGATGACGCAAAGCCAAAACCCTAGTAGGTGTACTAGAGCTGAGTAGCCTAGCATTCCTGTCAACTTACCTGTAGGTATTACCTTAGGTACTATGACTGTTTTGTGCGGTAGTCGGTCCATCTGGACAAGATTTGTCAGGGCAAACAACGCCTTCTTGTAGCTCTCCCGGATGGCTTTGGGGAGCTCCGCCGACTTTACGCACAGCACGGTGTTCTTGTTCTCGTCATCCTCATCAGAAGATATTGTACTCGAACAAAATCCTCTTCTGGCAGCAATTGATACGGCGGCCAGGCATACGCGTTCACGCCATGGGTAAAATCTGATAGATTGCGGATCCTGATGAACTCAAAGATCTTCTTCCGATCGACATGCTTCAGAAACAGGTTGCTCACACCGGCCATGTCATCTGGAACTGCCAATGAAGAAACCTCAGGCTTCCATCAGGCATTCGGAGATTCCGAAGAAAAAGATCCATTCAGAATAAGGCTTTCAGTCTTCGTTCCTTCTGGGTGCCAGAGCCATTTATGTAAAACCAGCTCTTTGACCGCGGGCTTGTCAAGCCAAGTACCTCGCCATCCCTCCGAAGTAGCATTGGGTGGAATTGTGCTAGAAGAGGGAGCGCTTTCCGAATATTGCTTGATTCAGACACCATGAGAAGTTGGAGACTAGGGGACGAAGATATTGACAGCTCGGAAGCCAAAGCATGGAAGCATTCAGGAATTGTTCGACCATCTTTGAATTGTGCGCAGCGTTGATCGATCGGAGTGAACCAGACCAAATTCTTCAACAGGTCGCTGTTCGTAGTTTGGAATACCAACTTGTAACTCGATCATAGACGCCGCAAATCTCGTGTGGTCACTTGTCGCATCAGTTTTTCGAAAAGATCGGGGTCGCGGTTGCGCTAAAACACTTGGTCGTTACTGGCTTACTCAAGTGTGCTGCATATATTACCTTCAGTCCTCGACCTGATGCTACTCAGAGCTTGGAGATGAACGGTTTCCCAAGAAGTGTATTATATATACCGATATTAATGTTGCTTCGCCCGGATTCGAGCGTGGGTCTCCGAGTTGAGCTGGAATTTGTCGACACAAGAGGAATCAAGGAATGGGCCATGTCTTGTTGGCATCACTGTGGAGTATAATGGATCTTCAAAACCCTCTCTCGTTCCTGTGAGCAATAGCTCTGTAGCTTTGCCGTAAGATGTGAAAGATCTAGTTCTAGGCGCCGTGCAGGGCCGCCCATTTAGTGGTTAGCTTTCACCGCCTGCCGCCACGTTCAGCCGCGTGAATTCTGCCAAAGGCTGCCACGAAATTGCCATGATATTTATGCAGTATCTCAGCATTTGCCCACGATCGGCTCAGTAGTTTTCTAACATAACCATAGTCATCTGTCAATTCTACCGCTTCATCTACCTTAGAGCTCGTTCTGCATGTTTGTATACTCTGAATATGGTTGGGGAACTCCCCAAAGCGGCTGGCTATAGAGAACAACCTATCAACAAGGCGCTAGGTTTGCGGTGCCGCCTTATCCAATTGAAAATTTGCAGGTCAAAGGTACAAATCACGTCCAGATGCGATGCGCTGGCGCGAGGGCCAGATGCATCGGGATCTCCGTAAATAGAGAGTCCTTGGCAGCCTAAAAAAGCGCCTTAAGCTGCAAGTTGAGCAATGTGTCCAGCCACAGACAAAGTATTAGACAGAACGCGAGTTAGACGTCAGCACGAGCAGCAAGAGAGCAGCAGGTTTGCCCAAGATACCGGACGCAAGATCCTGTTGTCTCGCTAGCCTGGCCTACTAATCATTTGGTCTACTCTACTACTCAGTTTCTGTGCATTGTCTGCGGCGTAGATTTGAGTCTTGAAGCTACAATTGCGAGCCGATGAGACTACTGCAACTTCTGTCGACTCAGTCGCGAGCTTATGGCCAAGTCGCTAGGGGGATATTATGGAAGACGAACAAGTGAACTGAGACTTATCGTAAAGCCACTTCCGGATTGCAGACGAAACTTCCTCCAAATTGTCGATCGAATGAATTGAACTTCTCGAGAATGGGGCATCCAAGGCGTCCTCGGTACCAAGCGCTGGCTGGACCTGAAACCAGTGTTCTTGCATATTACAAATCGTTGCAAGCTGGCAAAGCGCCCATTCGCCGTCATCTCAACCTGAAAATCTGCGTTTGACCTTCACAGTAACGTCATACTGCATTGCGAACCCAGAATTGTGCGTCTTCCAAGGCCGGTCATGAGACATTTCGAACGTGTAATGGCGTAGCACCTCGGGGATGGTCTTGTGGATTTCAGCAAGTGCCAACTATGAACAATCAGTTCTCTGACTTGGATGCCAGGGCTCGCATAGCCGTACGTACATTTTTTCCAACGCAGGTCCGACTGCCAGCCCCGAACCCGAGAATTCCTTTGTCCATAGCGAAAGATCTCTCCGGACTTTCAAGCCATCTTTCAGGCCTAAAGTCATCGGCGTCCGGGCCAAACACTTCTTTGTCAAAGTGGACGATGGCGGGGTTCACGCCGACTCTGTAGCCCTTCGCGATATACCTGCCTGATAAGTCAAGACCCTCCACTGGGACGTGCCTAGGCATGTGCATCTGCCAGGGTGGAAATACCCTCATGGCCTCTTTAATAGATGCACAGGTATACCTAAGGCTCATGCCTTCGGACTGCTTTACGGGGTGGCTCAAAAGACCTGCAGCATCGGCTTCATCAATCTCCTCTAGGACTTTGGCCAAATGACCTGGGTGCTTCATCAGATGGTAAAGAATTGCGCGCAATGCTCCCGACGAACTGTCGGCACCGGCGATACTACAGATCATAAATAAACCAGAGCAACAGGTATCAATGGAGCCCTCATTCAGAACTTACATGCCACCCCAAGATTCCAGAGCAATCTCTTTGTGAGTAAAGTCGAGCCTCTCTCCTCTCTCACGCTCGATTCTGAACAGCTGGGACAAGAGGTCGTTCCGCCGGAAATTTTCTTCTGCGCTGTCCTGCCTTCTCCGAGCAGTCTGTTCGAGGGCAGCTTTGGTAATGCCGCCCGCAGCTCTGACAGCTTTCAATGTCTTTGGATTTAGTACTGCAGCGATCATGATAAATGGACGCATGTACGTCGGCCCAACAGCCGCCACTGCGAGGAACGGCAAGCTTGTCCAGACTGCTTCAATGTAGTTCAAATGATCGACTCCCTTCTCCACGAACTCGAATGATTTGCCAAAGAAGACGACACCGACGATATCATACGCGTACCTAGGAACACATTAGTATCATCTCGAGCCGACCCACGTTGATGAGTGGATAGCGCCGGAGTACATTTCGAGCCAGTGACCAAGATCCATGACTTCCTGCCTATCTGCGTACTCGCCCAGCCGCTTGACCAGCCAAGTCAGACACTCGTCCATGGCATTCTCGTTCTTAAGAATGCTGGTCATCGTGTATACCGGGTTCACAATTCTTCGGTGATTTGCGTGTTCAGCTTCATCGGTGACCGTAAACAGATCAGGCCTCTTGCTGACTCCAATGGGTCGGAATGTAGGATAGAAATCGGTCTTCGGCAAGGGTCGCTGGGTTCGGTATATCTTGGGTATGGCAGACGCCTCGCTCGCCGAGACTTCATTTGGGGCAACGCGAACAACAGGGCCATACTTTGCGTGGAGATCGCGTTCAGCAACTTCCAGTTTCCCGGTAGACATATGATACATAATCCATGTTCGTGAAACGGAAGGCCAGAATGGCCCTGGAATCGGGGCAAGAGGGTGAAGAGTGCGGCAATATATAGCCCAAATGATGCAGTAAATGATGAAAGAAACTGGCAACAGAACGAAGATGCGATTAAAGAGAGAGGCGCCAAGAAGAAGGAGCGTCATGATCGATGTGCAGCACTAGAACAAGGCGACGTTAGAACCACGCAGCTTATATGCCGCCCTTGCAATGATCAAAATTTGCTTTTCCGCCTTGGCGGAGAGGAAGGCTTTCGCGATGATCCTCGTGAAACATTGTAGGTTGTGCAGCACATTTTAAGGAGTTCAGCCATCGCGGGGTCGTTCTCGAGCCAAAGCGTATCTGGTTACTCGTGATGTGTGGCACAGCTTGAGGCATGCATGCATGGTGGAATGGGCATGGGGGTGATGCGGAAATGTTGGGGGCCGTGGAACTAAATAAATCTATCGAATGATTTGGAACAATCCGCCATGCGCTAGACCAGAGGCCCGGGCCAGCTCAAGCTTCTTTGATTGGTTAGATTTGACGGCATTCCCAGTCTTCTAACTGCTTCCTTTCGGGCTCTGTGACTGTGTAGTCCCTTCAGTCGCCTTATCATTAACCGATTCCGCCCGCCATGTCAGTTACCAGTCCACAGCGTCAGCTACTTTCCAGCTCTGCCATAGTTACAAGTTTAGTGATTACCTCAAAATACGTTGTTGTTGGTCTAGACGACGACCAAGTTCCTGTCTTTTCGCCTGAAGGCGCATCCCTTCCATGTGCTCAAAGCCCTGCACCCTATTCGACGTTTGCTAGCTGTCGACGAGAATAGACTAGCTATCGGCTGTATCGGTGGTGTCACTGAGTTTTGGAATTTGAGTGAAGGGTTGGTATCTGTGTCTTCCAAACGTCTGCCCTCTTAAATCTTTGCAGAACCCAAGACTGGCGGCGCAGTGTTCACGACAACACAGTCACTGCTCTGGCGAACCACGGCGCCAATCAACTGATTTCAGCATCTCGAGACTTTACAATAAAAGTTTCGAGCATCCAAGATGGAAGTACTGCTCGTACTCTGGAGGGTCATTCGGACATTGCCATAGCGATCGCCACGCAGAAGAACATTGTTGTCTCTGCGAGCTATGACCAGACCTGCAAGAGCTGGGACATTGACACTGGCTCATGCTTGCAGACCTTTATTGGCCACGAAGCCAAGGTTCGCTCGGTTGCACTGGAAGGCATGACATTAATCTCTGGCAGTATCGACGGCAAGATTAGAGTGTAGAACGCGGACGACGGTTCGTGCAAAGCTATCATCGACGGCCACACATCGGTTGTCAACTCCATAGCGGTCGGAAGTGGCCTGGTTGTTACTGCTGGTGCTGATGGGAACATTGGTGCGTGGTCGCTTGACACAGCTGACGAAGAGTGGACGATTCCGAAGGCCCATCCTCACGCGGTCAATTCGATTAAGATCCAGGTTGAAACAATTGTTAGCGGTGGTAGCGATGATGTAGTTCGGCTTTGGAAGCTAAATGGTGGCTCGGCCATAAATGTTAAGAATCTTACAGATCACAGTTCGGAAGCACCTCTGTATTGATTCAATCTCTATGGGAATTGAGCTGCTTATATACACAAATCATCCTCTGTACACCTGCCAGGATCTCACCCTTCTGAAACCCCTTGATTTATCAGCTGTGAGGTCTGGAACAGCCGAATCTTCAGAGTTTGGTACTGTGGCTGCTTTGGCAGCCCTTTGTACAACCTTGACATTAACTGTGGAAGGATTACCGTCTTTACTGGTACCTGATGAACGCGCAGTTGTTACCAAACTGTTGGAAATGGATTTTCGGTCCTCTTTACAAGTGTTGCCTTTTGTATTATCAGCTTGGGAGATCATAATATTCTTAGAATGATTAGAGAAATCGTCGGTTTTAGCACTTTATTCAGCCGTATTCTTGTTTAAGTCCAGCCCTAGCTGAGCGGATTGTCGCTTTAAGTCACCAGGTGCGTGCGTGTCTGGTTCACGCCCATTATTATTAACAGTGATAGTGGATACCTGTGTTAATAAATCCTGTAATAGTTCTAATAAAACCTTCGGATTTTGTGACCATAGCTTCCCCGTAATATCGCGAATGGTTTAAATAAGCGTTTTAAGCAAATCATTATAAGCTCCCTTTATAATGGAAGCTCTGTCAGGTAATTTAAAATTAGGTACGTATGGAAAAAAGATTACGACAGAAGGGCAAAGACTGCTAGTTTATACCTGTGGTATTAAGACCGCACGCCAGGCAACCAAGCCACCCTGGAAACCTCACTGTCCTAGGACAGTAGGATTCCTAGTGAAAACCCAAGCCCTACGTCCGGAGCACAAGACTCAAGATGGACAAAACGCAGGCTTTCTTACACACCCTAGTGAAGCTTGAAGGCGCAGTAATAGTGGCTGCAAGTTGAGCATTGCGGTCTTTCGTTTGGCTCGCGATGGCTGAAGTCAGACCTCCAATCAAGGTGTTAAATAGAGCATGAAACCTCAATTCTGTAACTCCAAGATGAAAGGCTGAGCTGTACAGGATGTGTGCTATAGGTGGGCTTGGTCCTGAGGCATTTACTGTATATGGTTATTGTTAAGATTCCACAGATCACAGTTCGGAAGCACCTCTGTATTCATTTAATCTCTATGGGAATTGAGCTGCTTTATATACACAAATCAATCCTCATTCCTCTGTCAGGCTCTCATTCTTCTGGAATGCCCTAGCTGCTGTAAGGGCGCCTTGCGTAACCTTGACAGTTATGGCGTCAAGATTATACTGAAGCGTTTCGTTAACTGGTCAAAGATTCCTAAAACAGCCTCATCCCTTTCAGCTAGAGTGGTACTGGTTCTGAGAGATTACAGCGCTCGGCTGTATAGTTGATATACTAAAAAGCTCCAGAGCTTTTCTGAACTTAATTTTATACGGATTTGATAAGACAGGCTTACCTCTCATGGTGAGAAATTTATGGTAATGAATTGAAGAACAGATGGCTCCAGCTAGTGATGAGGATGCACTGACGGTCGAGCCCTCTTGTTGCACAATTAAGTGGGCTGCAAGGAAGTGGTTTATGATCCCATGCGGGATTTTTTCTGTATAAAGCCTCTCGTACTACCACGCGTACGCAGCCAGTTTAGTATAGATTAGGTCCATATAAAAAGCCAAAAATCTCCCACTTCTTCGCTCAATACATTTAAATCTTTAAAGAGCCACAATCAGCTGTTTTTCTTAAATAGTTCAGCACTAAAAGCTTATTAGTCTACCCTGTTAACTATTTTGAATCAAGTTCAACCAATTTTCATCATACAGCGCCAAACAAGTCTTAAAACGTATGAACCAGTCTGCTTAAATGCAGATAGTCCATTTGTTACGGTTAAGCGCGCTCTACTATAAATCAGCGCTGTTTCTCCCGATTTAGGGCTTCTTAGTTAGCTGTCTTGGTTTTTCTTACCTCCTTGGGTCTTAATTACCTTCAACTTCGTAGCCCTGATACCTTTTACGATCCGGCTCACTGTATTAACTGATCGCTTAAAGAAGCGTGTAGGGGGTGTTTTAGCTGTCTTTATTAACTTAACATGTGGGTAAACAACCTTAGGCTTTTCTTTTTAATATCCTTTTAACAGTAATCCAGAAATCTCGTAAAGCTTATTATTAGCGCTCTTAACTTACACTTTAATGACCTCGCCTTAACCGGTTAATTAACTACCGGTAGTGTGTTCTTAAATATATGGCTCGTGCTTATGTTTACTTACCTAACAGGTATTTAGTGGCGCAGAAACCCGCTAAAATGTAAGATGTCATTAGGTCTTAGGTTCCAGAGCCTCCTACTTACGCTGGTTGTTATTTTTCTTATTACGGTCAGTGTGGGTGCTGGCCTTCTTTTAAATCCTACGAGCCAAAAAGTGTGTAAGGCCATCCTTACAATAACGTTCTTTCCCTTTAGCGCCTTTTATATTAGAACGATAATTATTCTCTGCCGAGAGGACAGGCTTAAATTACAGGAGTGACACCAGGGTACCGACCCGGTCGTGATTGAGAGAATGACCGAGATCATTGTTACAGGGCCGGAGAACTCGTCAAATTCCGCATTCAGGTATACAGAAGGTATACAGATGAGTTTATTAATATCATTAAGCCACGGTCGGACCACACCATCAGGCGATCGCTCCGCAGATCTATCATCTACCTTCAGCAATAGCGCAACTGCAGCCCTAGCTTCCAGACCTACCATTAAGAAAGGTTGTGCGAAGTTCCGCAGTCTTAAAAAAGTCGTGCTCCGAGATGAAGTTTATTACTGGTGGCTGTTCTTTCAGCTGATAGTTATTACGACAGCGGTGGGCTTCTGCTCCAATTGCTTCATTAATAGCCTAAACGCTATCTGCGGCGGGCCTACAAAAACACCGTAGGTAGTAGGTTTAATGCTTATGCCAGTGGTGGGCAACGCTGCTAAGCATAGCATTACTATATACATAGCGACACAGGGCGATTTCAAGGCTGTGTTAGTCACTGCGTTTGGCTCTGCCTTGCAGCTTCTGTGCTTTATCCTTAAGCCGCTCCTCTTCGGCGCTTGGATGAGCCATAAAGACCTGGCCGATACACTAGAGTATAAGTAAATGGCGTTAGTAACAGCTATCACGTGTATTGCCACTGCGTTACATTAGGATGGGAAAAATAGGTTATGGAAAATTGCGGGACTTATATTCACAGGCGGCACAGGCCTCGGACTGCTTCTAGGTCTGAGCCATTCGGTTTGACTAAGAACAGTGCATCAGTATTTGGCGGATACAAGCTGAGAATTAGCATGCAGCGTGACTTTCGAAATGTTTTTGGAGATCTGTGGCGGCGTTGGAAGAATTTAGCAATGACAGGTACTGGACTATGCATTCTGAATTCAAATATCATTGTTGATCGGCATTATCAGTGACATAAGAAATACATTAGATGAGTTCAGCTAAATAGTGATCTCTGCTGTCACGATTGGCTTACCCACAGTATTGATTGCCGAAACTTTAGAGAAACATTAAGTTCCCTCTTGCAGCATCTCTCGGGGCTCACAACTGGACAGGACACAATTTAATCTCCTGGTCGGGTAGGATTGTGATTTCGTTAGGAGGTCTTGATGTCTGAGTGCAACTTTCCAACGATTGCAACTATATAGTACTGGTTAAGATGTCATAGAAGGATTACTGCGTCAAGCAGCGCAGGTAAGTCAAGTGAGCAAGCTGAGTTGATTGTAGGGTAATCTGCTTGTACAAAGGCGGTGAGGATAGGCAATATATTAAGCTCACACCCTCACCGCTTAACTTCCACATTCCACTTCTTTCCTTCCGAACAAAGCTCACGCTGCTTTCCGAAACACATGAGTCCCTCGACGACAGATCAAACACGCGTGAAGGATGTCTAGTAGTGTGAGGAATCTAATCTTTCGCTGTTGCCATGTCGCTCATTACTCAGCAGGTCGCAAGCTCAATCAGACAATCGAACACGGGCCATGATTCCCTGAGATCTCTAGCCTGCGCAAATAACGCCGGGCTTGCTCACCATGAAGAGAGCCGAAAGATACTCCAAGAGCTTCGAGTCGAAGAAGAAGTCCATGCATCAGTAATAGCTCTACAGAATGCAGGGAAAATATCTGGAAACGTAGAAATCACGGGGAGCGTAGGCACAAAACGGAAATATATGAAGCACGAGCACGAGAAGGCAGAAAAAAAACGAGCAAAGTGCTCCGGTGATCCAAACCTACAGAGAGCATCGGACGCAGGCCTGGAAGTTGCTGCCCGGCGAAAACCAGAGAACGTAACACGTGTGCAGTTGGCCGAGCCAATAGACGATACTGCGCAAAGAGGCAGCAGACTTTTCACTAAGGCATTGGAGCACTGCCCTGATAAATACGAAGGCGGCTCGACTACTGAAGAAGATGATGACGTTTATGCTTCATACCATTCGTCCAAATTGGTGACAGTACGACGCGTCGACAACAATCACGGCAAGTGCCAGCTCTGAATTTGTTGCAAGTTGGATCAAGTAAGAGGGACCGGTTGGTGAGGAGGTCAAGAATAACATCATGAATTCGCTTTGCTAAATTAATGCAGATTTCGGATTTGAGTATTTCAAGCTTCCTTCGGTGGCTCCCCGTTCTGAGCAAGCTGCTTGTCACGCGGCGTCATCAATTGGTCGAGTAACCTTTTGTACAACACATTCATGGCTAACATGAATGATCCACATACTAATATTATAGCGATTGTAATCTTCACCGTGACTGACACATACCCGTTCTGCGTGGTGATGATATTAATAATTGTGGTAAGCAAACTGATTAATGTATACGATAATCCAGGCCTAATAATGTAATCAGCGTCATAAAAGAAATAAGTCATACTTAACCTATAAAAACAGTCTGGTAATTAACCAAATATAATTTCCCCGCCACCTCCACCATAAAAAGCAAGTTCCGGATAGTCTTATAACACAGAGAATAGCAGCTAGCGGCAAAAGCTGAATATTCTCTACAGCGCTTACAACCATTTTTCCCTTCTTATTAACAGTTTAAGAAGCTTATAAAGATGTAAACATATTGAGCAAAATAATATAACCAGTTAGTGTAAACCAAACAAAAAATACTGTATATATACTATACTTACTACGGACCTGATGAGCGGCAACAGATATTTTCATATACTGGCTCTCGGGCTCGGGTTCTTGGGTATTTTGGGGCTCTTGTGATTCATCCATATTTTGTGGCTCTTGTGGTTTCTCCATCTTCTGCGGTGTTTCTGGTGCCTCTGGTGTCTGTGTTTCAGTCAGCTTTTCAAAATCTGGAGGCTTGTCTTCGGGAAGTCTGAATAGCCCATCATTCTTTTCTCGTGGTATTCTGGATCTTTTTGGACCATCTTCATCAGTCTGGTCAGAGACCCGATCTGCAGCTCTCGATGGTACCTTAGGTGGAGGACGGGGAGATCGGAATGACATTTTGGCTTATACAGCCGATTTGAGGAGTCCCAAGGACTCTTAAATTGCGTTGGCGCGGCATCACTGAAGAGCCTATTTCTGGACCCCTGACGAATGGCTGAGTATTGTGACCACGGGGTCACAGCTTTGGGCTCACGCAGAACTTGATCAGATCATGATTCGCGGGTAGAGCCAGTTTTGAGGAACCATGTAGATTGAGTTGAGCAGTATGCTCGTATCTATGGAGGAACGAAATGGGTCTCTCCGCCCAATACAGAATTAAGTGTTCCCAATTAACTCATTATAGCGGAGATGTATTCTCGGCATCAAAGATTCCGTGATTCAACGTGATTGTGGTTCAATTTGCATCATTGATATCATCTTAGATGATGTTAGCTCTGCTATTCGCAATTTGCTTCGATTCCATGTTGAACATTCACATTGTTTTCTTTAGAGCGCGTTATCTATGGTACGGTCTTGTTTTCATGACTAGAGATACTTGGTCTTTATGCGGACCTGAATCCCCAATTGTGACGTGCGCATGTGGAGGGTCCCGCTTCGAGGCACCTTTCAGCTGATAGTAGGCTCCCTAAAAGCGGCCCCCTTCATTGGCCTTCCCGACTTTCGCGTCGAATGATTTGCCATCACGAAAGGTCTAGCAAGACCAATGCTGCATATAATGGGTTGCTTGCTGTTTTTTCCCATGGATATATGTCAATTGTTCACTTTGCACCTAGCATTTTTAAGACATCTCAAGAATATTTTGATAATGACCAAACAACAAGGGTGGCATACGAAAGGGACCGACTGTTGCAGTCCTTTCACCACATGTACGACGCATGACTTACCAAGAACATAATACTAAATTCACAATGCTAAGAAACTTATAGGTCTCCTTTCCTCCTTCTGCCCATGCATTATATTCGGTCGCGTGCGCCATCAGATTCAAGGAGGTCCAAAGGAGGATTACAGTCCATGCAATAGATCTGTAAGTTGGGACTCCTCCCGACTCTTTTATCATTTCTGATCGTTATACTAACGGTTTCTTACCTCCCAAAGTGCTGGGGTTACGGAGCTTTGACTTGCATTGGCTCCCAATGGATCTGGCAAGCAATGACTCGATCCCAAATGCGCGCTAAGTACAACATCGAGGGAAACTTTTGCAAAGACATTCTCTGCGCTTGCTGCTGCAACTGCTGCGACTTGACGCAACAGGATAAGGAAGCTGAAATCCGTGAAAATGCCGAATTCGTCACGGTACAGCCAAGAAGAGGGGATCAGATGATGTATAGCTCTAGCTGGTGAAATAGTAAAGGGAGAGAGCGGCTCACGATAGACGCGTAAATTTGAAAAACAGGTCTTTTTAATATATCACTAGTCCACTTTAATGCCAGCCAACTATTCGCTATGGCTACGGAATGTTGCAGATAGTGGGACATCATCAAGGACAAAGGAATCTCATATCAAGTCTATTTCTGCTTTTGGGTGTGAGTCACACCAGGGGTATAATTTGAGCAGCCTGAGCACACCCTGAGCTACCGTGAGCCATAATAGGCGAAGCCTGAGCTAGCTTGATGCGACCTTGACGGTGCCTGAATTCAGTTTCTAGAGCTTGCAGGCATCTATTACTTTGTGTTGTAACTAATCCTGCTTCTAGAGCCCCCAGAACAGAAGGAGCTCAATTCCCGGACCTTCAAGCGTGGTAATACTAACTTACCATCGGTTATGAACAGGTGCTGTATGTAAACCCCACACAGCGATGAACTAGCCTCCACCTGTCTTTTAGTGTGAAGGGTGAGAAACTTCCAGCCACAATCGTTGATCTGGATCGGGATACATTTACTAAGAAGCAATGATGCCCGACTTTGGCCCTTGGGTACCTGGTAGGCTGGAGAGGACGGGAGTACTCCGCACGGACCCACCGCGTGTTACTGCAGTAACGGAGATGCAGAACCATTCTTCCATAAACAAAGAAGAAAACTTCGCAGTAATCCATACCTTCTCTTTATTGCCATCTGTTAATTCTGGCTTTCATTACCGAATGATACCATAATCCTACACAGAGCAGTCTACGTCGCGAGTGCGGCTCCGTCGTCAGACGTAGCATCAGGCAGACGTTGACGCTAATGCCTGCAAATGCACAAAAGCTTGGCACTCAGCCAATCATCTACCCCCTATCTACTGCTGGCTTCGTATCTCCTACGGAATCGCAGTCATGCCTTCAGACGCGGCATGCGACCGAGATCAAGCCTACGCAACGTCTATCACGACGGCCCCAGCCTCTTCGGGGTGCGGGTACCAAACGCGATCATCGCAGGAATCGACGGAGCCCATACGTCTACACGCCAGACTACATACCTCAAAGCGATCCAGACAAGACAAGTGTACTTTGGTCAGCAGTCTTGTCGGCCTCTCACAGGATGCCGCCGAAACGAGCCTTACAGCGTAAGACCAAGTCTGGCATCGGTAGCGTGTCTAAGACAAAGGACGGCAAAGCTGCAGCGGACACTTTACAGGCGGACGAGCACGCTGACCAGGTTGCGACTCTAATCGTGCCCGAGAGCGTTGGAGATACGGAGGATATCCTTACTGAAGGGTACACAGAGAAGACAAAAACGATCAACCCGCGGAATCCCAGATTCGACGAGCTCGTACTCCGACCCCGTCGAATTCGCATTGACAGAGCTCGGAATATCTGCCCTCACCCTTACAAAAATTTCGGCACCGAGATACCTGCCACGGGAGCGCAGATCCAATACAAGGGACTTGACAGTATGGCTGGGGACAATGTCTGGTTGGATAGCTTTGATTCGGAGGCGATTGCTGAAGATTATGCAGCGATGCAGGAGGCTGATCTGTGCGAAGAAGAATTCGCAACGTACGCCAAAGAACACCTCCTTAGGGGAGAGCGCCCTGCATACTCCGCGGAGAACCAGCGCCAATGGTTCCCAGTACGGAGGGTGCAGCTCAGGTCTGCTTCGTCTCTTGGAGCGCGTTGGGCTCCTCCTCCTCTTCTACAGCCGTCCAGCACGGGCGTGACGGATGCTGCAGATTATGGATTTGATCTACGGCCTGACTGTGCTTATTGGCTGTCCTGGAAGAGCTTTAACGAGGACTACGAATTCCATGCTCGTAACGTGGTGTTTTTCAATAAAGGAGTTACCTGCCCATATCTCACTATCGAATTCAAACGGACCGACACTAAAGAAGAGGAGGCCCGTAGACAGGCTGCGGCTGCAGGGTCATTAGCACTGTATAATCGCTATATGCTCCGCAAGGAGGCGGTCAGTGCCTCGGGCCGAGAGTGGTCGGAAGGCGATGCTGCCGACATAAAGCATTATGCTTTCACCTTTAGTCGGACCGATTGCACCATTTGGGTTCTACGCATGGATAGCGACACAGATGGACAATGGACAGGATGCGAGATGAATTACTTGCAGAGCTTAAATTGTAGGAAGGCTCGAGAGATAAAGGAGTTAGTAGGCTGGATTAACGAGATCCATCGATGGGGGTTATCAAAGCATGCGCCGGCCTGCGAGAAGGACATAAAATTAATTCTCCAAGCCGAGGTCAAGCATGAGCTGTGGCGGTGCGGACATGAGCGCAGTTGAGCCGGAGATAAGCCGGGCGAGATTGGGCTGAGTCAGCACTCTAATACCGCTAACCGAGTTGGGCGTATGGGAGTATAGTGCCAATGAATTGCGAGAGATGCTTCGAGTATGGGGTCGCCGAGTCTGGACGTTTCCGGTTCGTGTCTTGCTTCACCTGCAGAATTCTGCTAATCGATGCATTAAGGAAGTGCTGCTCGCACCAAACCCCGTCATCCAGGTTTATACCAAGGGGATGGACGCAAAAGTTCTCCCAGAGGAAATCCCGAAGACACAACTTGCTGATATTATATGGGCGGACGCTGCTCGCTCTGGTGACCTAGTGAATCATTTCCAGAACAATCTACAGCTATCTCGACTCGAATTGATTTCGATTGCATTGCAGTGTTTCCACAATATAGAGCTCAGCCGTCGAACTGGAAACCTAGACCATGAAGGTGGGCCGAAATTTCAAGGCGACAAAGCCTATGCTTTGGCAGGCTTACTCCGCATACGGCCGACAGCAGATGAAACTGATTCTGAGTTCTAAGCATTCGCCCGACTGAGTCTCATGAATGAAAGCGACCGTATCCTGGAAAGGTTCCTGTGCTTGCATCCAACGTCGCCAAATGCATCATGGCAGAGCATGGAGGATGTTTGGAACGTCCCACTTTGGGTGAGCTGACCTTTGCTGGTTGGAGCACTCTGCAACTAACGCATTTATCAGGATGTCTATCCAACTTGCCAAATCTCAGCGATTGCAGACGATGATACAGTTATTATTGACGGCGCACGAGGTGCATCAGTCCGCTGAAAGAACTTTGTTCCCGTCACCACGTTCACAAGGCCAAGCATCAGACGTAAATTTGCGTATTTTGCTCTCCACATATCTGGGTACTTGTTCTGGGTCGGTGTCATCCTCATCATCTTGCGCCTGGTCGACCACCACCTTAAAAGAGAGAGCAAAAGCCTACACATTCTCGTCTTGCTTCTGGGCTTGATTCACTTTCTTGGAGGCTGGCCGCTGTTGCTATCAACGCCATTGCTTGTTAGGAGGCTTGCCAGCGGTAAATCCTACGGCCATCAAGCTTGGCTCTTTGGCATGGAAGGGCACGAAAAGATCGAAGAGATTGAGCGCAGGATTTGGGCTAACTGTACCGGTCGCTTGAAATGGTCGCCTTATGGCTCGCCTCTTTCGACCCACCAAGCGGTCAAACTTGGTGGAAATTCGAAGGAGTGCAAAGAACAAACCCAAGTTAGAGGACTTGACCCGATGTCGGTCACGAAAGTCAGGAAATACATTGAAGAACAACAAACGAAGCACGGCCTGAAAGTCAGTGTCCGCCCGAAAGTCATCGTGAGATACCTGCTGATCGAACACACTTAGCTCTTCACTCTTGTCGACACCGTCTCCATGACTGTATTTCTCTTCCTTGCAAAGCGACCTCCTATAGCCTTCTTGATCTGTGGTCAAGAAGGTGGTATGCAGCGCGCAGTTGGTGTTTCGTATGACTATACAAGCGAGACCGTACACAGGGAGACGGTGCTACGCTTTGAAACAACGACACTGCAGCGCATGAGCCCAGTGTCCCGCTGCCGCATTGGATTTGGCAGAGATAGTACCAAGGGCCAGTGGCAGACCAGCAATGTGAGGACTAGTGAAGAGCGTAGAAGAAGGCGGGGTACATCAATGATGAGTCTTTTCAGGAACGGAGGCGAAGCACGAGGTGCGAGCCCGTCTGTACAGGAAACTGGGGAACGCGAGAGCCCGTAATGATGCAAAAAGTTCTATTTTCTTAAGCTCTTGATTTAGCATCCGGAGTTGGGGGAGTGAAATTATTAAACTTCATTTACTCAGATCCCAGATCTAAGATAGATCTATAATCTACTTTGGCATTTGTGGCAGAAATGACAAGCAGAGAATCTTGCGACGGCCCAACGGTCTAAGATCGATTTTGGTTTTGCATGCACGGTTTTTGCACATCTTTGGCCGTTTAATAAGAACTTGCACCCTTGATATGTCTGGGCTACGGTCGATTTAATCTTGAATTTCGACCAGACCCAACTATGAGCCTGGCAAAACCCCTGTCAGAACGCTCGGGTTCTATTTGCCCGGGACCACTTGAGAATTCCTCCTTCCTGCAACTCGGGTCAAAAACATAACACCTACGTTTGTGAAGGAAAAGGGAACCCTGCAAGTGAAAGTATTGTGTGAGTGCACACTGGTATTCAGCTAATGTTAGAGGAGATGTCGCGCCAAAACTCTACGTCGGCGCAGTCCCCCATCAAAATTTTGGTTGTTTTATCACTGTTTGTCAAAAAAATTTATGGATGAATGGAAATAACCTTTTGAGTGAGGGTCCCCTCAATCAAGTGATACCGAGATTTCTATTGTCATCCCCTGACGAGGCTTCAAACGCTGAAGTGTTTCGCGGCTTGTGGCCGCTTGGTTGAGTGGGACTTGTTCTCGGTGTTCCTGGCGCTGATTTGATTACTACCTGCCTAACTTTACGATACTACCAAGGCGCGTCCGACGGATAACGCGTGCTTCAACTGGAGCAAGTCAAGAGCGTCTTACAATCCAAGCGTGATCTGTGGAAGAATCAATACAGTTCAGCAAATTAGAAAATATCCCTTCGGCCCTGTTACTCATAACGAAATATCCATTTTTTGCCTGTACCAGCCGTTTTCAAGATCAACAGCGTTATCAGTCGGATGCGCCTTGGTGGCAGTATCCTGACCTGGAGATCCTGCTTTGTCATTGCTTTGTCGTTGAACAGGTAGGTAATTTGCCAAGACAGCCACGCTGACATTTCTAATTTATTATCCCGCTCTTGGGTCGGGCTTGCGGAATCGGCCTAAAATAGCGCACACCATCGTTGCCTACCTGTGTCGATCCGGTTCAGCGCTTCGCGCTTGATCTGTCGGCTCAAGGCTAACGTGGGGGAACTCGAGATTATGGTCTGCATCCTACCCACTAGGTGGTTGAAGGAGCTTAGCGAAATTGGGCACATTGTGTTGTCCTTGAGGATGATCCTGAGGATGCTCAGTGGAGATTTGCCGGCCAAAAAGCCCACGATTGTCATCGTCCAAGCTTCGAACATTGCCAAATGATCTAAATGAACCATAGCTCTCGACTCCGCATCTGCTTAGACTTCAAATGGTCTTGCTTGCCCAATACTTGCGTCCAGTACATGGTGGACACATCAACACCTACTGTAGGCAGACATTTGGTTCCACATGATAATATGACCATGCAGGAGAGCAACAGCCTGCAGGTCCCTGCAGGTCTCCATCGGATGATTTGGATTACTATACCAGGGATGTTTCCCCTCGGTGCTCCTGGTCCGTAAGCGCCATGACGTCGAGAGAGGGGCTCACAGCAACCTTCCTCCGCCACGCTGCGCCGCAGAGGTGCTGAAGTTGCTATTGGACCATGACCTACCAGATACCCCACATTTCAGAACTATGACCTTGGGATGCCGAGCTTTTGCAGCTTGTATTTGTCTAGAATCAGAGGGAAAATTCTCAGGGTGGGTTAGTGCAGCATCCGTTCGATGACCTGAGCCAACCAGAAGGAGCTCCATGGCACGAGATACGAGCAGGACCTTGATGCTAGACTTGGAGGCTTACCTGTGCCTCAGGTGGTTTCTTTGTATAGCTGAAATCAGGCTACTATCAATACTTAGGTAGCTGTATGCCGTGACACTTCATGTCTTGCTGGAACAAGCTCACCAGTCACTAGTCTGCCAGAAGTTTTGTCTGAGACACTGACTCGAGTGTACTTCAATTCTTGAGCTCCAGCATCTATATCTCACACTGCAAGGAAAGAAAGAAAATGGCGACAGCTCATTCTATGCAGACTCAGTTGTTCATCAACGGCCAGGTTCACTCCCCGTTATCCCTGGACCTTGATTCTGCTAACAGCTGTTAGTATGCCGACTCCAAGTCTGGCGAGACTTGGAAAGTCACTAACCCAGCAACCGACGAGCTCATCACCGACAAAGTTCAAACTGCAGGCGAAGCAGACATCGATGCCGCCGTCGACGCTGCAGCCAAGGCATTCAAGCACCCATCATGGCGGGGCATCAAAGCCTCTGACCGTGGCAGAATGCTGCTCAAATTTGCCGATCTGATCGAAGCCAAAGCCGGCGAGATAGCCCGGCTCGAAACCCTCGCCATGGGTGCGCCCTTGTCCGTGCAGACCTTCGTTGCGAACACAGCCGCCGAGACATTTCGCTACTACGCTGGTTGGGCAGACAAGATTGCTGGTGAACAATATCCCGATGATGACGGTACATACAAGATTGTGAGATATGAGCCAATTGGCGTCTGCGCGGGCATTGGGGCATGGAATGCATCTCTGATACTGTTTTCGTGGAAGGTTGCACCCGCTCTCGCAGCTGGTAACACCTTCGTCTTCAAGACGTCGGAAAAATCTCCGCTGGGTGTACTTTCACTGGGTCCGCTCATCAACGAAGCTGGCTTCCCACCAGGAGTGATTAACCTGGTGACTGGGGATGGCAAAACCGGCCAGTTACTGGCTCAGCACATGAAGATCCAAAAGATCAGCTTTACTGGCTCCGCAACGACGGGCCGCAAAGTCGCTGATGCGGCCAACAAGAGCAACATGAAGCGCTGCACCCTCGAGCTCGGCGGCAAATCTCCTGCCATCGTCTTCGAAGATGCAGACATCGAAAATGCTCTCAACTACTGCTCCCAGGGCTTCCTCCTTCTCTCAGGCCAGGTCTGCGCCGCTGCCTCGCGTACCTACGTCCAGAGATCCATTGCCGACAAGTTCATCGCTCAGCTCAAGGAGCGGTTCGACGCTGCCGGCCAGGGGATGGGCGCCGACACTCTTGAGCCAACGACCATGCTCGGTCCCATGGCTGACAAGATCCAGTTCGATCGCGTCATGAGTTACATTGAGAGTGGCAAGAAAGAAGCCAGTCTGGTCACAGGCGGCAACCGCATCGGCGAGAAAGGGAACTTCATCGCCCCCACCATTTTCAAAGACCCGAGCGAAAATGCCAAAATCTACAAAGAGGAGATCTTCGGTCCCGTGGGGATCGTCAAGACATTCGAAAACGAAGAAGAAGCTATCCGATTAGCAAATGACACGACCTATGGTCTTTCGGCAACGTTGTATACGCAGTCTGTGACCAGAGCGTTGAGAGTGTCTGCAGCGCTCGAGAGTGGTACCGTCTCTGTCAACTCCTCGCACTCACCGAAGGTCCAAACGCCATTTGGTGGTGTCAAGCAAAGTGGAGTCGGCCGTGAGCTTGGTAAACAGGGGCTGCTGAACTATCTGGAAATCAAAACGATCCACATTAACATGGCAGTGGGTTAGACATAGAGGTTGCAGCAGTGCCTCGGGATCAATAAATGGTATCACCCAAAATTCAGAAGAGCTGTGCCAGACCACACATCGAGCTAAATTTGCATGTCCACATTGTGCAAACCAGATCTCGCTAAAGAATGATGCTATAAGACATCTTGGATCACATACAATCATCACATCTTGCACTCATCTACCGACGTCACCACTTTCCCGTTCCCGCTTGATCCTAAAAAAAGCCAGCTTTGCAAAACGCCCCAGTCCCGCCCAAAAATGCCGCCCGGCCTCATGCTCCCGTATGCGCTCCAAAAGCTCCACAATACCCTCCCTCACATCTGCCCGCTGATGGAATAAGCCCAATCCAATCCAGAACAAACCCGCTTTCCCCCCGCCATAATTAGTCACCGCCCCACCACCCGCACCTCCACCGCCACCACCTCCACCACCGCCCCCTCCGCTCGCGCCAATATCGCTGCTCTCCGCCACCGTCGCCAGGAGCTGGCAGATCTCGTCGTAGGTCCGCACGCGACTCGCCAGGGCGAGATAGATGGGCGCCGTCGCATCCGCGCCCAGCTTGAGGCTGCGCAGTCGGTCGTGCAGGTGGAGGAGGTCGAGGTCTTTGATCGGGCGGCGCGTATAGATCATCGCGTGGTCGGAGATGAAGGCGTAGTACGAGCGCGTATTGCGCCAGCCCTCGATGCGGTGGATGTTGGCGGCCAGCTCGCGGACGCGCGCCTCCTCGCTCGGCCAGACGTAGCCATGCCCGGCGAGCTGCGGGTCGAGCAGGCCGTTGGGACCGGCGATCGGGCTGTTGGAAGAGGTCGAGGGGGAGGTAGCGGACGGCGAGGTAGTGCTTTCGCCGGCCGGAGGGTTGCGGACGCCGATGTAGATGGCAGAGGCGCCGTAGACAGATTCTTCGAAGGCGGCGGCCAGGCGGGTGAACTTGGCGACGTAGGCGCGGAATTTGGACCGGATGGCAGCTTCGCCGTATCGCGAGTTGATGCTGTGCATCACGGAGTCCATAAAGTTTGCATCTCCAGCGTAGTCAGCGTTGGAGCTAGCACTGGAATGGGAGCCAAGACCTGGAACGGACATGCCCATGACGCCGGAGATGCCGGAGGTAGACATGTCTGAGCCTCCACGGCCATTACCCAGACCGACCTGTTGCTGTTGGAAGAATTGAATACCCTCTGTGATGGGGGCAAGCTCGATTTTTGGGCTGATTTTCATTTTGCCGGCTGGAAGGTCGCAAAGTAGATCCCACCACTCAGGTTTAAGTGCAAAGGCAGGATTGGTAACACCAGCAACAAAACCGGGGACCTTAAGAAGGTCATCGATTTTTGTAAGGTCTGTGTAGGGAAAGGCATGGCGGGTGAAACCTCTAAGGATACCACCTGATGCGAGCGAGCATGCTGCCAGCACCGCTTCCGCAACCTCGCCAGATGGTCGGTTGTGTCCTAGGAAAATGACACGTTTCTGTGTCAGGAGGGCATTCAGCAAGACTATTATAGGGTGAGTGAGTGGACCAGATGTAGTCAAATGCGGATGTGTTGGGAATGCCTCGGGTGATCGCGAATGGCCAGAAGCAAAGGTTGTGATGAGTTTAATCAAGGAAAAGTCGCCCACAGTCTCAGGGGCAATAGCTGTTGGAACCTTGATGGGTACCGGGACGCCATTATATTGCACCTTTGATTCAAACTCGTGGGTATCGCGTGGAATAGTCAGTCGTTTGCTCGGCTTCCCATCCGAACCTAAAGGCGAAAGCTGCTGCCGGACTGCATCTTCAGCCTTGCGTCTCTGAACCATTTGCTCGAACTTTTCGACAAACATGTCTTTGGCATCGGAAGATTGTAGGATAGATCTCTCAAAATATGACAATTTTGGCATCAAAGACAGATCCATAGAATTGACTGCATTGAATAACGAGGCCAGAGTTTCCTGGGTAGGCGCTTGGAAATATGTCTCTAGAGCCAGGAGGAGAAGAGGCTTTCCGAATATTAGCTGCGGTCGAAAGGGTAATACAAAAGTTGGTACCTTGTATATATGCAGAAATGAGTGTCGCGTACAGATAGCCATGGATTTAACAACAGATCCCCTGATTTACGTCAGAAGAAGCCGTTCACTAATCTTTTTGCAACAGCTTACCGTTTGACTTTGGTATCTAATTTCGTATTCACAAGGTTCAATACGTAGATCAGGGGTGGGCCGTCAAGTTCCTCCTCATCCTCATCGTCGTCATCTTCCGAATCGACACTGCCCTCGACGTCTATATCTTCATTTACCTCGCCGCTGGTTTCTGAAAGACCTTTATTTCCGGCTTCGCGCCGTTTCCTTCTCTGATGTCGTCTCTTTCTCCGTTCCTCTCGAGCCTCATCTTCTGCAGCGGTATCTTTATGGAGGAAAAATATGGTCCAATCTTGACTTCTCATGTGCGTCTGGTCTGGTAGCATCAATTCCGCTAACATGTGCTCGTCTCCACTGATAGGGCCCGGATACTGGTGTTCCATGATCGACCCGCGATCAATGTCAAACGAGGCCACCAATATGTATTCAACATGGTTTTCGGCTGAGTTTGCAGGGTATTGTGACTTCAGCGGTGCTGGCCTCCGCCCTGATCGAGAAGTTTTGTGCGGTGGAGGAATGGATGACTGTGTCGAAGGAGTTCGTGAGTGACCGTTCAGGGACTTGGCCCCATTCTTTTGGGGCGATTCATGCAGGCTTCCCTCTCTATTGGACGAAATAGACTCGGAACGGGCATTGGAAGGATCGCGAGTATGGTTTGACGAAGCACCTGCACCCGCACCATTCACACCTGGTCGAAGAGGAATAACTGAAGTCATTGTTTGTCACAGGCTAGTGATTGAGCCACAGTGTATGATGAGGTAGATGGGAGCCCAGAAGGGTGTTGGTTATGCAAAGGGAGGAAGCGCATCAGGCGAAATATAGACTCAATCAGCTGTATCTTGTAATTGCAGATGCGCCGGAGTTGCCACCTTGAGCAGTAGCCATTGCCAGTGCTCTATGGAATAGGTCAAAGAACGAGAAGCGAGAGATTCCGGGCACGACGTTGTCACGCTCCAACCATTTCGACCGAATTGAGGCTGCTACAGCTGGTTGATGGATTAGATAAAACAGGAACGCCGGGCCGATATCACGTGGTGGTACAATGTGCCCGGCTTCGGGGGCAACGCGTTGTCCGAATCTGGATAAATGTGTACGATCCCAAACAACCCTACAACATCACATACTCGTCATTGCGAAACGACCTCAACCCTCCTAAGCCTCTCTATTTTCCACAGGAGGGACAAATGGTAATCATCGCTAGCCAAAATCTCAATTCGCAATGCTAATGCAACCAGGCTCAGTCGACAAGTCCATATAAACCATCTCCTTTATCCTTCAATTCTCCACGCCGTTCACCATTTCAACGATCAGACTCGCGACCCGGATCTCCGTTGACAGTGCGTGCCTCGACACCAACGGGCTCACCACAAAAACTGAATACACCCACAATCTCTCCTGAAAAGCGTGGAGCAAGTCCGAACCCATGGACGAGTACAAGAGGAACACCAGATCTTGAACCTACAACATCACCACTTCAGAACCCAAGCGCAGGCGGTAATGCGCCCGAGCCGGACTTAGTCTCCACTTCAAAGACCAGCCCGATACGCGCCGTGTCCTCTCGACCAGAAACAGGCGGTGCTGCTCGTCCACCACAATACAGCTTATCTCCACCAACAGCTCAACCTACATACAACAATAATGTAGATATACTCTCACACTTACCGCATGCACAGCTGCGTTCGATGCGGGAATCATTCCAGGTATTAGATGACAAGAATGCAGGGTCCATCAACTCCGCAGATGTGGGGGCGATGCTACAACAGCTTGGATTGGATGCATCTCCCGCTACACTATCTACCTTTTTCCCTCCCAATTCCCCGGACACGATGACTCTGGCAACTTACCTGAATAATCTCGCATCCCTATTCGCGCCCCTTTCGAGCCAGGAGGAGCTGCTCGCAGCCTTTGCCGCATTTGACGACGATGATAGCGGACAGGTGGATTTGAAAGAGCTTAAGGATGCGATCATGCATACGGCCCCCGGACCCGGGGATAGGAGCATTAGCGACCGGAAATTCGATAGCATCGTGGATGGTTTTAAGGCCCGGCGAGCATTTGGGAAAGGTAGTGCGGGAGGATTAAGCAGGGGCGAAGTGTTCAAGTACAGGGATTTTGTAGCTGGCATTGTAGGTGGAGCAAATGACGGCCAGCAAGCCATGAAGAGCTGACCATGATGTCAATGAACTTTAATTTCCCGATTTTCATAAGGTCGGCGCATGAATGCAATCCGGGTGTTCCTGCTTACGGGGGCCGACAGCATCGTGAAAGCAGGCGGGCTATAGCTCGTATACCAGAGCCTTTGAATCAACTTGGAATGGTACACAGCGCCAGAAACGCCCATCTCATATAAATCATCATCGACTAATTGATGGCGTCTTCAGCCGTACGCGATCTTGATGAGAGCCGCTCTTTACGTAACTCTCCACATGGCATCCATCTTGCTGCTCACCCAGGCCACAGTCCAGGTCTGACTCGTGGTGTACCCCTTTTCCGTTTCGACGAGGGCGGATGAGACAGTCGTTCCTGTGCCACGTTCCGATGGCTTCGAGCTGACACTGCAGCGCCCCCGCATGAATCAGTTCGCAACGGCCCTTGCTTGAAGCAACTTCAGAGTGGACCATTTATCAGGTGATCGTCCTTTGGTGGTGTCACGAGCGCTCTGTACGGCCGAACGGAGGGATACACGACAGACGTACACGCAAGCACAACCAGCGGAGAAGGACAGCCTACAATGGGAACATCGGCATTCGGGCTGCAGGAGACCTGACGGTGGAACCGAGGGTTCTCCTTTCTCCCTTGCAGAGCATGGGTTGCGCGAACCGTGCGAGACTTTCCCTCGGCGAGAGGCATTGTACAGCGCGACGCGACCAGGATTCAACGTGGGTGCTGGCTTAGCCTACCCCAGATTTACGCCGCCTCAAGGATTTCTCGCCATTGTGATTGCCGTCATCCCTGCCGGCTTAATTTATTGCCCGTCAGATGCATGTCGTCCCATCTGCCATGGACCGCTGTCAATTCATCCTACCAATTGGAGGATGGCGCATGCCAGGATGTCGTCTGGGTAAAGTGCTAGGGATCATCGTGGTTCTAGCCAGGTCATGCCCCGTCCCTGGGTGCTGGATCGACGCGATACGTCTACGTGTGGAAAGATGGATCTGGGAAGCCCAATCAGATATCGGCCGCAGCTGACGGGCTGGGTACTCCCTCACCGGCTCGTTAACTGATTGCGCTCCTCGCGTCTGCCGTCCCTAACGACTCCGCTCCCAGGGGGGCGAGGCGTGCAGCAAGCTGCACAGATGTTCACCTCACTTGATATGCCTTAGCCCCCGTTTCTAGCCTTTTCCATCCTTGAGACCGCAACTCTTCACCTCGTTCATTCAGTCCTTACTTGCCGTTTGAGAGGTCGCGAGTCAAACTAGACGGGTCCATTCTTTTGCAAAACCAGCAACGCCGGGGGTGATATAGCACTCGGCAACCTCCACGTTGGGAACTGTTCATTCATTCCCTTAAACATCGCCCACCCTGGCCACCGAGCTATCCGTCGAACTATCTATCAACATTGACAAATGATATATGGTGTCGCGTGCTGCAAGTGACCTTCAACTCTCTCATCCCTCACTCGCCACGGTACCTCAGGCATGGAGTTTTCACACAACCAGATGCTGGCCATTGAGGCCGTCGAGCGAGTGATGTCGGTTGTCTCTCTTTTTGGAGCGTTGTTCATTATTATGACTTTCACAGCCTTTCGTTCCTTACGCAAACCAATCAACCGACTGGTCTTTTATGCAACCTTTGGAAATTTACTCACCAATGTTGCTACCCTCGTTTCCACGACCGGCATCAGACTGGGCGCCGGCAGTGGCTTATGCATTTTCCAAGGCTTCTTCATCCAGATGCTCATGCCTGCTGATGCCCTTTGGACATTTTGCATGGCATTGAATGTCTACCTCACCTTCTTCAGAAGTTACACGGCGAACGACCTAAGACGACTGGAGAAATGGTACTTTCTCGCTTGTTACGGAGTACCCTTTTTGCCGGCCCTTGGATATCTGATTGCTCAATCCATCACACAGCAGAGCATCTACGGAAACGCCCTGGTAAGCTTTGGCGGTAGATACGATGCTTTGACGTTGTGGTCGACTGATAATGTTGCAGATTTGGTGCTGGGTATCAATAGAATATGACTGGATGCGGATTGCCTTCTTCTATGCACCCGTTTGGTTTATCATCACCATTATCCTTACGATTTACATTGCCACCGGCAGGGAGATCTACATCCGCCGCGCTGCTCTCAAGGAATTTGAGCAGCACACTGCCGACAACATGTTTATCAAGGATGATAAGCCTACTCCCTCGGCTCCCTCAAGCCCATCATCAAAAGATGAGATTGGCTTTGGTGCCGTCACCAAAGTTACCGAGATCCAAGTAACATCAGAGCCGATCAAGTTGGCTGTCTTCAACCCTCTTACAACCACAAGAGAGGTCGCGCCAGCTGGGCCTGTCGAACCTGATTATGAGGATGGCCGCAATTCCTTTTCCAGCTTGCAACGGCTCTCTACTGTGCCTCTAACCGCGAACAAGCCCCAATCGTGGTGGTCCAAATCGTCCAGTCCCCCAAAGCTCGATCCGTTTTCGAATCCTATTCACGACCATGGCATGAACACCAATGTCGTTACAATGGTCACCGCTGACGCTCCTTCTTTGAAACGTTCACCAAGTACGAAGGTCCTCCAAATCAATTCCTCGGCGTCATCCTCATCATCCGCATCACCATCTGGTCCACAACCGACCAGCCCTCTTCCTGTCAGCCCCAGTACCAATAATGGGCGTGTCTCTACATTTTCCTATGGTTCTACGCTCCGTCCAGCCACAGCCTCTTCCGACCACGTTCGCCGACGATTTACCGCCTCGCAATCTGCAAACCGCGCCGCTTTATCGTACTTCAAGGTTGCGCTCCTGATGTTTGTCGCTCTTAGCGTCGTCTGGATTCCATCGACTATCAACAGATTGTACACACTGATTGCGCCGGAGAAGATGAGCTTTGTGCTCAATTTCCTTGCAGCAGGAGTGCTACCCATGCAGGGATTCTGGAACGCTTCAGTATTTTTGGGCACAAGTTGGAGTGAGATCAAGAAGGGCTTCGCCGAATTGGGTCAGAAAAGAGACAAGGGACGAAACGGTAGTATAGTGAGCTACTTGGACACGGACACTTCTGGGTGGAGGAAATGGAAGGGTTGATGGGCTGGGCACGGATTGGCAATTGGGGCTCATGGAGGGTTGGGCATGCACTGGCGCTTCAACGGTATCAAAGAGGGGGTTTCCAACGCACGGTTGGCATTCAGGTGTCTTGAATTTCAAAAGGAGGCCAGCAATTCTTTTTCCAAGCGATATTCTACGTCGCTGGCTGGTCTATTCTACGAATGGGGAGGCACTACGTGATAGTGGCACTGATTGGTTCACGGATGTTATCTTCGACCTCTCGTGTATTCCTAACATACAATATTCCCAGGCCCTCGTGCCTTTGAAAAATCAATCGAAACCATGACGATTATGATGCAGGCATTTCATCCCTAACGAACCCTTGTAAGCTTCTCTCCGCGACTCAGGCCCTCCATAGCTCGTTTCAGTCCCGGTAGTGAAAATTCGCCGCGACTAGTCCTCCCGGCATCTTTCTGATCGCTATGTGTCGACGCCGTCCGTAAATCGCAGTTCCGACTCTGAGGGAGAACCCGGTCTAGGGGCCCTCGCTACCTCGACCCAAAGCATTCGCAAAACAGGGTCGGGCAGCGTCAGACACGGACGGACCTGCATTAGGCTCCCAGCCTCATTAAAACCACGTTGTGCGGCCCCAGATAAACTTTGCAAAACACGACCTACTAGTGCCCTGAAAAGATGCTCGCCATCCATTCGTCAGCAACGGTGACGGCACGCAGCTCCAGCGCCTCCGAAAACGCGCGTTTTCGATGGCTGCTTGAGTGTGGGCCGGTGCAGTCCGCCATCGTTGTGTTTCCGAATCTTGCATGGTATGCGGGCACGCAAGCAAAGCCCAGCAGATAGCTTCGTCGACCCGGGGTTCGAGTCTGCCGGACTCGCTGCCGTTTAAGTCAAGCAAAAATTTTCACCAGTGTCGAACTGTCCAGGTAGCTTAGTTTCCTTTTGCCATGTGGGGACCGTCCAGGTTCCCAATTAGCACTGACAGGCGCGTCAGGCTTCCCGAAGCGACCACCGTTCCGGTTGACAGGTGCGGATGCCTTACCGAAGAAGCATTGTTCTTCAGCAATCGCGTCACTCTTCGGCGTCGTTGCCGACACTAGTCATGCTCCTTATCAAAAGCCCAAAAGAGTAACCTTCGGGCTTAAGCTATTGTGATCGACGTGCAGCCGTTAGAGCAGCACATGTCCCTTTTCGTGCTCCAAAAGCAAAAACGAGCAAGTTCGACGAATTCGTCTTGGATCAGCACTAAGTGTCGAGACGCACCGCACTTCCCCTTCGATCCAAATTCATTGGCCGAAATAAAGTCTCAGGCTGGATCACCGTCATGAATCACGGCTTAGGGTCTTAGGGTTTATCTTGCGCCCGAAGACGCATACCTGCATTCGGAGGAGCACACTCGAGAAAAGAGGATAGACTGACAACTCTTACACCATCGGTACCACTGATCGGTAATGCTTAAGGAAGTAGCCAAGTCTCTAGTTCGTCCGCAAATCGGGAAAGGGGTCAAGCTTCAACACTATTAGAGCAAGACTGACATGCGACAAAGCAGGGGTTAACACAGCTGCAACTCTTTCTCTAAAAGATAGCACGTCCGACGATCTAGAACAGCATCCGAAAACGTCTAAAGCCCACATCGACACCGTACCCTGTAACGCCTTTTCGTTCTAGCTGCGTGGGCTATGTGCAGCCACCTTGGGCATCCCGCCGGGCACGTCTAGCTCGTGAGCGAGCGTCATCACGGCATGGAGACACAGCGTGACTGCAGAGTATGAGATGATCAATATCCTATGCCGGGAAGGAAACCTCCGCTCTAGTGCCTTGACCTGGTTATCTTGAAGGAGCAATCATCCCCATTAATCGTGCTTGCGAAAGTGACGACTCCCCATTTCCAAATACTTCTCATTGCCGTTGCGGCACTGTTGTCAAGACCCTGGACCTCTAGATTCTGCAGCCCATGCAGTGAAAGATTAGGGGGTGGCAAGTCATTGACCTCGAGCGTTCGCTAACAAACATACGACGCGAATTTCAAATAGCCCAGAATCCAAGCCGGTACCGTTAAGCAAGCCATTTCTGTCATGCTGGTGAAGAAATTCCAGAGGGTAAGATTGACCTGTCAGCACAACGTCTCCTGTCGATCGAACTGCAAGTCTTTTCGTCGAATTCCGCACAAGCGAGTCAACAGACCACCACGAGATACTCGGCACCCGAATAAGTTGCGTATGCTTTGGAAGAGGCCTTCGGCTCAGACCAAACTTACATCCACCGCTTATCGAAAAGAAAAGTTGCTGTGTGACAGTTTTTCGATAGCTTTCGACCCTTTCGGACGTAGGCGCGTACGATAATATTCAGCTCCTGGTTGCTTGATGCTTCGTTGAACTGGGCGTAACTACTCTTAGCGCTGTGGACTTCTTGACTTGCTGCTTAACCTGCGCTGTCTTACTGTTTTTAGTGCGTATCCAAAATGTAGTACGGAGTGCTTGAAGGACATCAACGCTGGTTCCCCGGTATTCGGACTTGCTCTCATGGAATGTGGACTATGTTGAACCTACTCATTTGACGGAATGGTATAACGTATTTCCTCTAGTAGCTGATTCACAGCCTTGGCTTTGGCGGTTGACCGCATCTTTGTTCAACTTCTTTGGCCTGAGCCGTGAAAGAGTATTTATCAAACAAGCGCAAGAGCATGTTGAATCTCACCGTCAACTCAGACAACCTGCACAGCGGCTATCCTCTACTGCCCAATGCGAAAGCCTTCAGATTGTAAGGCCCTGCCGCATACCTACCACTGATTGGATTGCAGTTTCCGCGGAAGAAGGGCGTCGATTTCATTTGCATACAACTGCTTGCACTGGGATATTGTCCGGAACGGGCAGTTACTGGAATATATGGGTGATATATGGTTGTCGCTTTGGGCATTCTAATTCGATTCTAACTCCAGCTTCCTGGCTCCAAAGCCGGACACAGCACTCTTCAAAGGGTATCTATCAAAAGCCCATCCCATGAAACTGTCCAACCAATTACGCCCAGTCGTGAGGCACAGCGCTCATCGACGATTTATTCTAATCCAGCCGAGAATACATCTGAATAACAAAAGGCAAAGCGCTTCATACAACCCATGTGAGAAAGATAATCATAGAAACAGGACGTAGAAGCTGCTGAACAACCACTGACGTTGTAAACAAAATGTGATGCGTTCAAAGGATGCAAATCAATCGTAGGTATAAGGATATGAGAGAAGGAAGGATGACATTACCTCCACCACTACTTTCTCCCTCTCATCTCTCCTATACTTCCGTCTGCTTTGGCTGCCAGACCCGTACCAATACCAGAAGTGAAGCCCTCGCTGCCAGCGTCCTGCGCCTTAGCCTCACCATCTAGCAAAGGAATCGCATCAACACTATCCCTCCTCGTTCGCCTCTCCGCATCTTTACCCTCCCCATTCCCGATGCCGTGGCCCGGCACCAGCCCATCGCCATCACCTTCCACCCCAATTCTTCCTTCCCCATCCATTCTCGCAAACAAGTCCCCACCCTTCTCCACCGCCGGCGTCGTCGCCGTACTCGTGAACGCGCCCACCACGCCCCCAGTCTGCGCCGGCTGGCCCAAGCTGACAGCATCAAGCGGCAGCATGAGTGGCGTGGTTTTTCCCTTCGGGCCCTCGGGGCTCTGCTGCCACTTGGCGACGTCGGCCTTGAGCGCCTCGAGCTCCTTCTGGAAGCGCTTGCCAAAGACGTCGAGGTAGTAGGACGCGCCGTTCCAGCAGCTCCACGCGAAGACGACCATCAAATACGCGGCGCTGAGCCAGCGGTACCAGAACCACAGCGGGCACGGCAGCATGGTGAGCAGCGCGTACACGTACTGGATCAGCATGAACGTCGGCTCCTGCAGCGCCTCGGGCTGCCGCAGCACCAGGTTGCCGAGCCAGGTGCCCTTGTAGGAGCGTCGGAGCCAGGTGAAGGAGGTCGGGCGGCCGGCGGCGATTTTCTCGCGCCGGCGCACGGTGATGAAGACGTGGTAGGAGAGCTGCCAGACGGCGTATGGAATTGTGGCCCAGAGCATCATTTCGGGAAGAGAGTAGTGGTATGGATCGGTTGGGCGCGAGTGTTTGAGCGTCCAGATTGCTGGAAAACGGATCTTTTGCTCGGCTTCGGGGAAGAGGTGGACGACGCAGTGCAGCGTTACTGGCGGCATGATGTGGATGAAGAGACTAAGAGCCGTTGTCAATAATATGACATGCCTACAAATTTGAAAAATTGGCTCACCTTGTCACCTTCTCCAGTGAGTGGAACACGAGCGAGTTTCTCCACATGGCAATGGCTACAGCATTGTTTCCAAATGCCAGGCAAAAAGTACTAATAAGCAATCGTTTGGAACGCGGAAATACCCAGAGGCTCAAGACGGTCAGAAGATTGACAAAATAGCAGAGATCTACTAGAAAGTAATGCATTCCCCTTTGGTGATAGGTGTAGATGCGAATGGGCATGTAGTATATCAGCTGAGCCGCATACCAGTAGTGGAACCATTCCGGATGTGCACCAATGAGATAACCACTGATGAAAATGTTCAGACAGCCACCAATGAAGGAAACTTTCTCTCGAAGTGTAATAGACTTGGAGTCATTCCATCTTTTGCCCAAACGATCCACAGAAACACGCATCCGCTTTTTGTACTTGTCAAGCTGTTCGTCCGAAGTCGGCAGCCGTCTCCGCCATTCGTCTACGACGCGGTCTTTAGCATTTTGACCCGTTGTTTTTAGTCTCTGCTGCTGGCGCCGAACCCGTTCCGTTTGAATGGACGCCAGATTCTGTATCCTTTCCAGTCGTTGCGGTAGTGCGAGGTTTTCCAGGATGTCCAATATCGTCATCTTCTCCAGCGGCGGGAACTGATCATCTTCCTGGAAGGAGCTAGTCGACGCTGTGCGCGAAAGCCCAATCGAAGGAGAAGGAGGGGTGGAGGATAGGTTTGGCGTCTTGTAGCCGCCCGCTGTGAGGCCATTGGGAGTAGCTTGCGTATCGACATTTGGAGGCGAGAAATCGTCATTCGACGAGAATGAGCCCCGGGGCGTGGAGCGTCCCAGCTGCTCCGGAGAGCCAGAAGTTGGCGTCTCATTCAACGCAGCCGGTTGCGACCTGGATTTCGGTATGGGTATAGGTGCAGACATGATGGTCGAGTCCTCCTCCTTGACAGGTTCTAGGTTTGAGTATGTCCGATGATGAGAGGGACGACAGGGTAAAGAAGATATCACTGTCATTTTGGAAGAGATCAGAATCAGCGAAAGCTTGGCTCGTGTGTCTGGAGTACTCGAGGGAGGTTACGGAACTCGAGGCAACGGCCAGAAGAACGCTGGCCAGGCGAGGTGTAGGCAGCAGAGAGAAGAGAACGGGTATACAGCGTAGGGATGCATACCTCCCACAGGTGACAAAGCGCCGAAGGGTAGGTATTCAAAGGGAATGCTAGAGTCGATATGGCGAAGCGTACCTAGGCAGATAACAGTGGTTCAGCGGGCAGGAATGCCCCGCAGGACGAGGCAGCTGCACGAGGACGAGGATGACATGCGGGCCGCGAGACAGCGAAGGAAGGATAGTGGCGGAAGAAACGTAACGCTCGTGAGCGGGCGGCCGTGGGTCGAGGAGGTGGTGTTGTCCGCTCTGGAATTCAGATGCTGCCACGCTGCCTCCCCGTCCGAGCTTATTGGGTCGCGGGCCTGAGATGGGCTCCGTCACCGCCGCGTGAACCCTGAATGAGCACCAGCGCCGATCAGAGGACACAAAAGCCACTCCGCTGTCATGTGCTGCCTATTTGCTCTCATCATCTATGAACCTTGCTTCTTTCGATCTGGTCCTTGGTCTTTCAATCGACTCCCTTCATGCTCGGGCACTAAATGGTGCTGCCCAGGTAAGTGGTAGTCAAGCTTTTTCAGGGTCCAACATGGATGCCATTCCAACCTAGCCAACTCTTTGTACAATTTCCAATGAAACTCGACTTTGGATTAGGTGTCTATGGGAATTTCTCATGAAGCTGGATCAAAAGGAGATGTTGTCTTGGAGCAAAAACTTTTGGGGCCCTGTGCGAATGCTCCGCGTAATGATCATCCTGCCTAAACGGCTTCCATATCATCAAGTCTCGGAGCATTAGTCCCTTTTCTTCCCGCCACACCTCCCGACGTTGCCGCGTTTCCTATTCTATCCTTCTCGAGATCTTCCCCTGAAAGGATCTGGCCTTTCATCACATTGTCAGAAGCGTTTTGTATTACCACGGGACCACGGTAGCCATGGTTTCGTTTCCAAAAGAACCACAACGTGAGCAAGAGCGTGATACCGCCAATCAACAAGGAGGAATAATTCTGGAGCGGTCATCAGCAGATGCAAGAGTCCTTCGGTTTGAAAGACTAACCATTGTAGCTGCCGATGTAGGCATTGAGAATGGAAAGCAGAAAATGATGTCAGACACGATCATATAGGCGCACGCGATGCCCATCACACTATATGCGACCGGCTTCGGCATCCAGAATTGTCCTGGCTTGACGTATTTTCTGCCCGACAACATATGCGGAAGGAGTGCTGCGAGGTAAGCCATCGTAGCGAATATGATGAAAACACCCTGAAAGTATGCAGCATTAGCCAGAATGATCGAGCCAGCATTTTGAATGGAATTTCAATCTTACAAGTATGGCGTTGAATGCCGTCAAAGACCCTACGTAAATGACTCCCAGAATAGAGTTTACGCATGCGTTTACGATAATTGCGTTGAAGGGATTTTTCCACCGCTCATTCACCTTTCCAACAGTCAGGCTCCACGGAGTCGCATTGTCTCTTCCCAGAGTCCACAGCATACGAGTCGCCGTAACATAACATCCTGTGCTTGGAAGGAGCAGGGAGATGAAGAAAACAAACAAAAGCCCCATCGTGCCTGCATTGGACCGGGTAGCTTGCTGATAGATTGCTGCGATAGGCAGATTCTGAATTGGGAACGAGGCAACGTCGGACAGAGACGTGATGGCGTACAACTAAGAAACCATGTGAGGTGGCGGTTAAAGATGATATCGCCGGCAGGCAACGTACTAATGTGAGATAGTATATCAATGTTGTGACAAAACCGAATGCCAGTTGCGCAAAAATTCCCCTGGGTAGATTTTTCCTGGGCTCTCTAACCTCCTCTGCAAGATGGCTTACCTAGTAGAGTGGATCTCATTAGCAACTAGGCAAGATAGGCACCGTCATGGGCATCATAGTTGACGTACTGCATCGGGGGTCCCAATTGTATACGCCCCATTGAGCATACCAGCCAAGAAGACAAATCCATTGCTAGACCAGCCGGTTTGATTGTTCCAGTCTGTCCAAACAAAGTTGTTGCTGGCGTAACCGTATCCTGTCCTCGATGGCATGATAGCGCATGTTAACACTGTGATCAACCAGCCACCAGCACAGGCACAAGCGCAGATGATGCTGACAAGAGCCAAATAACGTTGCGAGAAGAGAGCCACGCCGGAGTAAAACCAGGTCATTGCCAAGAAAATGATGAACACATGCCATCGGTGTAGTGTGTAATCCGGATGATAAAGTGCATACATCGCAATGATGACATTGCCCGAAGTAAGAGACGCCGCAGCACAGCCGAATAGCCATGCTAAATAGGTCCACCTGTGTTTGCTGTAAGTCTCGGACAAGGTAGAGTAAAGGAGTAGAGAACGCACCAGCCTGCGTAAAAACTGAGGACTCGTCCGTATCGAGGCCCACCAGTCACGCTGGATAGGTTAGGTTTATCTTGAAGTGCAAGTGTTCGAATGATTCACCTGGCCCAATGATACACTGTTTTAAAACTTTGGTTGTGTCCTTTGTGGCATGCAGAAGATGAACTTACCGCTTGCCGAAGACGGAACAGCAGAAGCCAGTTCAGCAATGCCAAGTGATATAAAAACATAGAAGATGCTGGCAACGATTCTGAGAGCTTTCAGCAAATATCCTTATTCCAAGCCATGGAATCACGCACAATTCCCATATAACACCCGGACCTCCCCCGTTATAAAGCGCTAGCAGTAGTGATTCTCCTCCAACTACCCAAGCATTGTCAGCGATAATGCCAAGACCGAAGAGACTCCAGAATCCGAATTTGCGGTCGAGTTCCTGGACATGGCCAGAGGCATTGATGAACTGTTCACTTGGCTGTGAAGCTTCTTCGGCATCAACGGTCTCCAGCTGAGTTTCGCTTTCGACGCCTTCGGCTCGATGCTTTTCGCTCTCCATTCTGATCGAGACCCACAGGAACGTTGAAGAATTAAAGCAAGTGAGGAAAAGCTGACACTTTTTGAAGATCGTAGCCGAGGATCAGACCCTGGGCTATCGATGGAGACGCCGATGCTTGCATGATAAGGCACATATGCACAAGCTAGCTGACTGCATTGACGCCGCGCCTGTGCGATAGCGGACATGATTGGTACATTGTTCTGGCGATAACCCAAGAGCTCTCGTCCCTGAGCCCCAACACAGGCTCGTGTAGTTGCAGGTTTAGAGCCGAATCTTCCGTCAAATCTTGCTCAACGTTGTACCTTGTCCACTGGTTGCCTTGGAAAAAGGAGCGGATATCCCACCATCATCTCTTGACACTAGAGTGTACGTAGTCTCCGAAGAGATTCGGAGATGCTTACCGCAAGGTACTAGGTAGAATACTTGTTTCCTTGCGGGATAATGGACGATACAGGTTGCTGGTTTGTGCATGGTGAAACCGGCAGGTCTAGAACCCGCCCCATTGGCGCCTTCGTTTATACTTTGCAATTGCTTCCCCAAATACGGGAAAGGGCCGAGCTTTGATCCATCATGTCGAATGTCAGATCCGTCTTTTTTTTCCTATGCGTGCGCCGAACTGATGATTCATTAGGAGGTGCAAAATGAAATACCGGAGGGGCAAAACAAGAACAAGACTGCCGAATAATTTTAGATCATCCAATTTAGGCTAGGGATCATGAGACTGTTCACCCCACTTGAGCGACACGTGATCTCAGATATCTGCTTTCTGAACTTTCGCCTCCCAGTTTCATCAACCACCTCGAATCGATGCCTTGGAAGGATATTGACGGCAGTGCTAGCTCCCGATTTTGACCTCAATAATGCCTTATCTAGAAGCACCTTCGTGGGGATATTGCTAATTAACATTCTCACCGCCATGCAAATTATTCTTGTCTCGAGTTGGTTGTGGACGAGATCCGCCGTAGCCAAACAGAGCATAGATCCAGGCTAGGGGCTCCTTGCAAGCTGAAATTGACCAATCTAGAATTTTTCGGGACAAAGATCGCCCACCTCGTGTAAGACAAGTCTTTCCACATCGTGCCTAAGCGTTACTATCTTCAATATAACGCGTCACCTCAGCGCAGGGGTGAGCTCAATGACTTGTGCAGGACAGGGTAATCATAGTCAGACAAGATGTTGAAACGATAGGTACCTTGCTGTGTACCTGATTCTATGCATTGAGTTTGGGGTGATCAGACATGGAATGTTACCCACTGGCGAGGTTATTTCTCCAATTACCAAGGCTCTCAGTAGGAAACACTGACAAGTCTCCAGAACGTCTTCGTCCTCCTCAATCGTCGTCCTCCTGCACCTCTAAAGGCCTACCCTACAGCAACGGAGAGATCGCAGGGGACGCTCGAGTACCGATCCCACCAACATCAGACCCTTGAAAAAGGACAAGAGAGTTTGTGGAGATAACCACAGCGGCGCTCGGGACAACAATGTGCAAAGAAACGGCCAAACTTGATGGCGATAGCGATTTATGTACATATTCTGTTGAAGCACCTGTCTAAGCAGCTATTTAGAACACCTGCACGTTTGAATGACAAGAATTTCATATACTAATTTGTACAGAGATCCGGGAAGGTTTTTTTCGTTTTACTTAAGCAATATGAAAGCTTAGGCGTGACAGTCCTCTCAAATTCATCCACTGAGTCGGTGAAATACGATGAAAGACGCCAGTACTTCTCAAGCGTCGCCATACAGAAAAATGGATCAAAAAAGATGACAGAGCTGCCGTGCAAATCTCTCGTCATTTCTGCTGGACCGTGGTCCGATCAGGCCTTCTCGTAATTATTTCCCAATGCTAAAGTGAAAACAATACTAAATGTGACTGGCGCTGCAGGTAATCACATGCAGATAAAAAACCCCCGTTGGAATCCATCAGATTACAAGGCTGGTGTTCAGCAAGTCTTTTTCAACGACGCCATTCCTGGATCGGCAAGCTGCGATCTCACATCCTTTCTAGATGGAAGCTTCTATGTGGGAGGATACGGTGCCGATCCAGAATCATTGCCCAATAAAGCCGAAGGCGTGCATGTTCAGCTTGCTGCGGCACCTGCAGTGGTTGAGCTCGTTACGAGCTTTGTTAACATACCCGCCGATAAACAGCCAGAGATTGTCGATGTTAGGCGATGTTATCGGCCTTTTGCTGTCTCAAGAAAACCGATCATCACAAAAATCGACTGGAATGAACTCAGTCTACCTGAGTCTGAGAGTTGTCTTCTGGTCAACAAATGTATAGCTGAACTGGACGATAAGGAGGGATTAACAGATATAGTCTATCAACGCTTATTGCAGAGGCCTCTTGGTGGATTATATGTTAATACTGGTCACACTAGTGACGGCGTGACTCTTGCGTCTGGAAGCGGAAAGGTCATGAGTGAATTAATCTTGGGCCTATATCTGTTGATAATTCTGGGTTGGGGCTAAAGTCCATTCAATGATCTAATTCGTGAGTGGAGTCGTTCACTCAAGTCGTGTGTCCTTTCATAAACGATAACACAATGACTCAATGCACGGCAATTATTTTGTACTTCACTTTGTACTTCTCTACGAAAAGATGTAGCTATTTATTGAAAGGACAGAGAAACATTTGTACCCTTGCTCAAAAATCTATCTGATTCTCAAGTTGGGTTTGGATATGCTACTAGGAAAGACACGATAGTGAATTGTAGTTGTTCTAAATGTACTAACCTCTTTCAAAGAAACAGATTTGTGGAGGAAGAGTTGTTGCAGTAGTGAGGTGGTTGTGGGTGGGTTCTGCCCTAACATCTGCTCCCTCCAGAAGCAAGCTGTCCCCAGCTTCGCATAGTGATGCCGAAGTTAAATCAACATCCCTTACTGTCGCTGGTATGGTGATTATTTCTGAATCATGTTGATATCCGTTGGTCTAACTCGTGGAGGAGGTGGAAACAGTGGTGATTGAGGCGATGCGGCGTTAATATTAGGGAGAGATTCGAAGAGGAGTTGCTAAAAGGGTCGAAGAGAGGTTGACTATGAGGGTCGAGAAGTTGAGGCAGAGGTTAAATTGCCGACTAATTTACTAGTGGGCGAAATAGAATTGAGGTTACTTTAGCGCTTCTAAAGTCAATGTGCTAGATTCCAGCGCCAAACAACCACTTTTGAAACAGATCTCCGTACTGTTCCTCAAGATTTACCACGCTATGTCATTTATTCTGTCCGAGGTAACACTACCTACTTAGATAGGTGCCTATCATGTGTCACAAGTCATATGACTTAGTTGGGGGTTTTGAGTCATTCAATTTCTGACCAACAAAGACGCCCTTACATCGCTACATACAAGCTCTGCACCCGGACAGATCAAGCTTTTGCGATATTTATCACGTATCTATTCGATATATTACGAAGCTATCATAGCACTCTTATCGCTTTCGTCTATGCAAGAGGGTCATCATTAGGCCACTTGAGTCATACGTTAGATTTGTCTATCCTTTCCATTCAAAGTCGAAAGTCCGCCTAATATCTTGAAGCCAAATTCAAATCAGTCGTGCTTATTGCAAAAATGACAACTACCACGACCATAGCTAAGGGACTAGACGTGGGTGAAGACTGTTATGTCGATACCAAGGCTGGTGCTGATGACCAGACCGCCGATGGCTCCGAAGCTCGACCATTCAAATCGTTGGCCCACGCCTACGTGTACAATATGGACACCCCAGTTCGTCATTACCTCATGCGTTCTCTAGCCGAACATCCCTTTAACTCGAGCCAAAATGGCTCGAGCAATCCACCTAATAAGACCTTCGTTTGGAAAGAACCTTCAAAGAGCGCCGTCAAGAAGGCCCGAGGGGTTCTGGACTCTTACAAGAAGAAGCTTGCCTCTAGGTCAGCCTCAGAAAAGGAACGACAGGAACGACAGGAACAACGTCTGAAACGATTAGACGAAGCCAGGAGCACCGTTCCCAGGGAAAACCCTTCTTTGCCTGGAGCCATCAAAATCACGATCGGCCACAAAGACATCAGGCTGGGTGATGATAAGGAGAAGGGCATGCGAGTCAAGGTATCTGGTAGGATTTACCGCCTCAGGGTTCAGAAGCGGGCCACATTTGTGACCCTGGTGGACGGCTATGGTTTTTTGCAGTGCGTTCTAGAAGCAGGAGACCTGAATCAGAGCTACGAAGCTATGTCCTTTGCCCAAGGAACCTCGATCACAATGTACGGCGAGATGAAGAAAGTACCAAGCGGTCAGTCTGCACCAGATGGTCGCGAATTACATGTCGATTTTTACACAGTCATCGGTCATGCGCCAGCAGACAAAGAATCCCTCACTAATCAAGTTTCCGCTTCTCAGAATCAGTGGGATTCGGCAATGCTCGATAATAGGCATCTAGTTCTTCGAGGGCATCATGCATCTTCGCTGATGAAAATCAGAGCTGCAGTTGAGCTGGCTTTTGTACAGACCTACGCTGAAATGCAGTTCACAAAACTGTCTCCGCCAGCACTTGTCCAGACTCAGGTAGAAGGAGGATCCACGCTCTTTAAGGTTCCGTACTACAATCAAGAGGCTTACCTCACGCAGACGTCTCAGCTCTATCTAGAAACTGCCCTGCCGAGCCTTGGCAATGTATACAGCATCGAAAAATCATTTCGTGCTGAGAAGAGTCTGACTCGACGTCACCTTTCCGAGTACACACACGTCGAGGCAGAGATTGATTTTATTGAGTTCACAGACCTGCTTGATCATCTTGAGGAGATTATATGCTCCGTCATCGACAAAATTCTTGCAGACAAGGAGATATCCGAATACATCCGAGAATTCAGCCCAGGATTTACAAAGCCATCAAGGCCATTTTCTCGCATGCGATACTCTGAAGCCATCAGCTGGCTAAATACTCAAGATCCACCCGTTCTTAATGAACTCGATGCCCCTCATGTGTTCGGTGATGACATTGCCGAAGCGGCAGAAAGAAAGATGACTGATACTATTAATAGACCTATATTCCTGACACACTTTCCCGCAGAAATCAAGGCTTTCTATATGAAGAAAGATCCTAATGATCCGCAGGTCACTGAAAGTATTGACGTTTTGATGCCAGGCGTCGGAGAGGTTGTGGGTGCTTCCATGAGGATGGAGGGATATGAGGAGCTTCTGGATGCATATCAGAGGCATGGCATATCGCCAAAAGACTACTACTGGTACACCGATCAAAGAAAGTAAGTCGCGAGTGACATGGCAGGCTCTTTGCCATGCAAGCTTGCTAATATAATCCCAGATACGGAACATCTCCACATGGTGGGTACGGCCTTGGCTTGGAGAGATTCCTCGCCTGGATAACAGACCAGCATACGATCCGCACGTGTTGCTTGTATCCCCGGTTCATGGGGCGATGTACGCCATGAGGCTGAGAGAAGTTATCACGTCGGCGATGTTCAAGTATGGTCTAGGGTTCCCGGACGGACATTGACGTCGAATCCTTGTTGTTTGAAAGGTTTCAAAGGTTGACAAGGCCGAAATTTTACCGCAATCGGTCTGGATGTGAAGATGTCTTTTCTATAAGAAGCTCTGCTTCCTGCTTTTTTTCCACTTTTCGAGTGAGATAGAATCATAGAGCACTGTCTGTTACTTGAATATTTAAAAAATTGTTTTTTTCTTTGACCACGCTATCAATGAAGCTATGCCCACATTTCGCTTTCCCTGTACCCCTGTCCAGGAGCCTCTGCGCGCAACTTGTCGCAGTAGGGGGCTGACGACCAGTTACAGCGATCCATGTGAGCAACTGCCTCCTTCCGGTTAGCCTTGGTTTGCACTATAGATCAATAGCGCGATGGTGTGCTTGTATCATGGCCCTGTCGCCAAATTGGTATTCTCGATAGTCCGTTGTCATTTTTATTCAGGCTAAAATCATGCAAGGGGATGCACGACCTGGACATATCAGAGCATTCTACGGAGCCGGCTCGCTTAACGCTTTCCACTGGGAGTTAGGTTGCATCAAAATCGCTGCATTTGATCTTGTACGCTACAGGCCACATACATGTGTCAAAGCTCATCATCAACAGGACATGACACTGATCCGAACTGAATCGGGGAAATAATGCCAGCCAGTTACAATGACTGGGTATGACTGCACAGAACAGTCCTCAGTAAGCTCAGGGAGGTTGCATTGCAGAAGTAAGTTTTACTTTCCAAATAAAGAGCGTTTGCAACTAGGAACCAATATTTCTTTAAGATTTCTCGTGGTTATCTCCACCAAGCAGAACAACATCTTGCTTCAAGACGGTAGGCTGAACAACTTTATATGCAAAATGAATAGCATTGCAGATGAAGTATACATACGGGCCCAATACGCGACCAAATGAGGAATCGCTGACTGCCTCCAAGCTTGATATCATGCTTGTACTTTATGCTGCTCCGTTGATAAATGAGTTTCGCAAGCCAGTCATGGGAATGTGGGACGCTCTTCTGGCGAGTTATAACATGGCCGGAAATGGTATGATGTGGTATCGCGAACTAAGAGAAGAAGAAGAAGAAGAAGAAACGTGGATAGTAAGTTCTATCGTGCTGAGCAGCTCATATAAATTTCGTAAGCTGTTGCGTAGGCTATTGCATCCAACAGGCAACACGTTCCTTCCACTCCATCAAAACAGAAGGAACAGAGGACCTCGATTATAGAACAAAACACCTATTTACCATACAAATCAAGTTTCTTAAATAGAATATTTGGCCAAGGACTTCCTCCCATAGCTTGATACAGCGACACTTTATGATAACCATCTAGATTTGTTTTGAGTGAATGGCAACTCCGATTTGGAAGCAGGTCAACCGACTACTTGCATAGAATACGGATGACAGAAGATGTAACGAACACTAAGCACCACGAGTACTGTAGCGCCTAACGTCCTTCCGTATCGAGTAGACTGAATACTTTAGAGTCACGATGGATTCTGCACAGTACAATAATGCGTGATAAGTTCAATTGCGCTTCGCTGACCCCTTTCCGGGTCAGCGAGATGCTACTTATGTCTGCGTAAACCTCGCTGCTTTAGATAGGCCCTTATAGCGGCGAGCGGGGTAGGAGGGGGCCAAAAAGGCTCAAAAGGGCACGAAATAGCCCAGTAAGGCCCTCCTCAAAACAAGAAGGGACCTCGTGCGTTACAGAAGAAGCCGCGTACAAAACTGGGAGGGGCTCTCAACTAAATTCTATCTATAATATAAAGCAAAGTAGAACAATATATTGAGTAAGACTTATATTCTGTTTGAGGGCCTTCCTAACTTATTCTTGAGATTTTGTGTGGTCGGTGTTGTTCCACCTGTTTTGCTATAATGCCTGATACAAATTGGCACCCACGGTACGAAGCATCCCAACATAATAAGCTATTTGAGCTTACTAATTAATAATTAACAATTTAGCCTAATTTCTACATTCTAGAGTAAAAAAATAGTTATTGTGTTAGAAAGTTTAGTAAATATTAGCTTGAACTCTCGTCACCCACTGAGTCTTCGCGCAAGACACAGATTTTGGAATGGACCTCCGTATCGTATTACGAGATATGACTAAGATTCTGTGATGCAACAAAGAGCATGAATATATGTCCGAAAAAAGTTAATATAAAGACAGTGATGGTATGAGGGCTACAGCTTCTCTAAAGGTTGCATATAAATCAAAGCCGATCTCTTATGTATTCACTGATAGCTGGCCAATCCAATGCATCAGACATTACTCGTTAAAGTGTGATCCGACTAAGAAACATTAACAAAGTGGATTGTAAGAACTGAGGTCTGGAGGACCGAAGAAGGTGGAAATGTGTGCCCCACGCTAGTGTACGCACCACAACATCCTCATACAACTCCAACTTGTCAATCATCAAACCTAGTCTTTCTCCTGTCCCTGCGTTATATCTATGATGGTGGCCCCTATCGTGTGGATAAATGGGTTTCCCGGCTCCGGCAAGCTCACTGTGGCCAAAGCACTTGCCTCTGTGCACAAAACAATACTCGTTATGGATAATCACAAGCTGATCGACCCTGTTGAAACGAGTATTCCACGAGATCATCCTGATTATCAGAAAGCGCGATGGGTTCAACGGAAAGCGGCTTTTGATAAATACGTGTGTGGTGCGGCCATGTACTCAATAATGGTTGTTTTTACTGGTATGACCCACCTTCCTGGCCGACTGACCAGATGATATCGAACATCACTGCTCACTATCATTCAGATTTTCAATGAAATAATGAGCTAGGGAAATCAGTGGCCATGGAATACAAAGATGCGGCCCGGAAAGCCTCGCGACCGTTCGTCCCAATTTACCTTACTTGTGATGTCAAGGAGAACCTAGAAAGGGTTAATAGCCTTGATCGTGTCAGAAGTGGGACAAAGAAGCTCACGAGTGCTGAAGTACTCAATGAAATGCGCTCCACATGTGAGCTCTTTCGCTTCGATGACTGCGAAGGGTTGTCAGTTGATGTAACAACCAAAACGCCTCTGATGGCAGCTACGGAGATCTTGGCATTCGCCAACAAAAGCAGCGTCACTGCTGTGACTTCAACGTCCTAGCTCATTGTTCATGTAGTGAAACTCTTGGTTAAAAACATCTCCGGTGTGTCGCAATCCACATCTTAGTCATGCACTATGTTACATAAAATTAAGAACTGCATGTCAGAGCACAATGATGCCCGGGAATGGGACTACATTGCTGATCAGGTGACTTGTGAGGCTCTCGTGTTCGTAATCGTCAATAACCAGCCGGAGAAGCTTTTCTGTAGGCGTCCGAACGTACATTTTCCAGAAGTTTGACAGCCAATTAAGAGGTAGCTTGCGCTCACAGAGGTTGTTAAAAGAGTTCTAGCTATGCGCAACATCATGCAATGTCGTCGAGCCTAACACTAGTCTCCATCGCGACTGTTCACATTCATAGATACATTGGCTCGAAATCTAATTGAGCAAATTACGGAAGCATAGCTGTATTTAACCCGGTATGCCGCAGAATAGAATAGCAACCAATGGAAACTTTCTATTTTAGGCTGAAATGGAGTTTCGCAGATGCCCTGAAACTCAAACTCAATGAATGTTGCTATTTCATAAAAAAAAAAAAAAAAGCCTTTGAGATCATTCTGCAACGTGCTGTAATGAAGAAACTGGAGATAAATATGGAAGTCGACTGCTGACGCACAGTTATCAGAAAAAGGGGACTACGATTCTAATCAGCTACTGAGAATCATACGAGGTACTTTACCTTACCACACTTATAGCTTTCGATAAGCTCACCATCCCAACCCCGCGACTGAAACATATCTAGAGAAGCTGTAGGACTCGCATTCGTTTGGGATAGGTCCACATGCTTCGTGCCCTTCGCACTGCAACCCAAAAGTTAACCTTGACACCTCTTTTGACCATTACAAATACGCTTTGTATTCTAAAGGTACAATTTTATTAAATAGGTGATGAAGCTAAGACGAGTTACCTTGGCAAGAAGGCTATACTTGGCAAGATTAAATGGTGGGCTGCATAGATCCCTACTGCCCTCGTCCAAGCCCTAGACAACATAGAATTCCCACGAATTTCTAGCATACATCAAAACATCCTCAAGATGCGATCGGCTAACATCCGAGCGGACCAGATACCATGCTACCCACAAGGATTTTCCCGTTGCGGTATAGTTCTCGATATAGTCTCCGTGCTTGAAGAAAACGGTCCATCGAACGACACCCTTCATAAGATCAGGGGACAGACTGAGAAGCTCTTCGAACATCACATGGAGCACAAAAGTGCCGCCTTTTTCAGTAACCACATATCCGCCGCCCCACCATTCTGTAATCCTAGAAAAAGGCGTTGCCAAGGCGCTATGATAGCAACGTGACGCCGGAAGAAAGGGCCTTCAATTAACCATGGGAGCGCAAGTCGGGTAGCCAAGCCATCCAGTAGCACTGAAACTTCATCCTCGATTCCCCGTGTTTCCAGAACAATTCCACTCACGGCGTTATCAAAGATGCCGTCAATATCTCCGTTAAACGAAACTGCTGGTGTGGCAGTCACGAACTGGCCTGGTTCGTCGCGAGAAAGGATCAGAGTTGTGCTGTGCCATCCAACCAACCGGCATTGGAATATGTCGCTTCGTATGAAGTATCCGGATTGAATTGGCAAAATGAGAAAGAGTACCACGTAGAGCGCAGTCGTTCGTTGTGCAAGATGCGCAATGCTTTCAAGCCACCAGCTGATCCATGAGCGCGATTGTAGGGGTCGAAGTTGAATTAGTCGGCTATGAATCGGCTGTGAGCTGGATCTCTGCACTATCAAGACTTTCCGCGATACCCGAATATTGGGATTCTCGCAGAGTAGGCACTTCAATCCTGATGGCCTGAAAATAGTTTTCTCAGGGCTGATGAAGCGTCCACCTACCGCGCAGAGCAACGGTGGATTTATTTGGTATAGATTGGGGTAACTACCCCCATTGACCAACCTTCACCCGAGACTACCAATTGTATATCACCGCTGGCTAAAAATGATTCAGCCATCATTAGACAGCACCGAAGACAGGATACGGCTAGAGTGATGATTGTAACGGAGAGGTATACCTAAATAGACATTGATGCTGATCAGCGAGGATGCGCTTATGAAAATGAAGCGAGCTATGCATATCTACGGAAAAAGCGGCTAAAGGAATCTTGTTTTAAGAAGGTGAAACTGTTGCATCTTTCAAGCTTGCCCTCGGTAGATCAGCTTTCCGGTGCAGACTCATAGAAGGAGACCGAGATTGCAAAGAAATAAAGAGCATCGTATAGATGACAATTCAAGCTTCTCGTCTATTCAACCAAAATGCCGAATGGATCAAGACTCGTGTGAGTCGATATATAAATTCTATAATGATTTGAGTACTTCCATCTGCTCGGTCTCAATTGAGAAGTCACTTGGGTGGGCGCAAAGGATAAAGAGTTGACAGAACAGCAAGATGATTTCTGCGACCTCCGTAGGGCAGGAGCCTCTGCCTCTTCACAAGGTACGGGGGACTTGGACTCATCCCATCCATTGAGGCTATGAGGCAGACATTATCTGCCAGCCGCAGTGCCTCACAAGGTGGGGATCAAGAACAACCCTGTGAAGTCACACCTGTTCTCAAAGGGCGCGAATCGTAAGGGCGCGAAAGCCTCGGGAAATGGGGCTGCCTGGCGTCCGTCGCCTCGTTCCGCGCGGCTTCACAAGTAACGGTAAATTCGGACCAGGGAACATTCCTCACATCGAATGGAAATGATGGTTGAATTAGAGGTGTGAAAAAAATACACTGATGCGGTTGATACGTTGAACACGTATCGTTTCGATAGAATAGGATACTTCACGATCAGGGATATGCAAGGATGTCAAGAATTTTTTGAATGAAATCCATTGCCGTGGAAGACAGCATAACCTAAGAGAATCTCTGTCTTAGTACTGTTGTAATGCCATATGGAACAGTCATGAACCTGGATAAGAAGACGATAACGAAAGAGCGGAAGTGCTGGATAGCAGTCCAGATGAAAGCATAGCGATACCTACTAACCTAGTTTGTATTAGCCTTAATTTTATCCAAGCCACTGTCGATCCCTCTTTTTGCTTAGCGCTCCGTCACCGCGTCTATAGAATCTCAACGCGTCGCGCAGCGCACAGTCTGCAGAGTCAAACGTCTCCAATATCTCGTTAACCTTCCGTACACATCTTACCGATTTGGAAGCGAAGCGTGTAGCACGCGTATGCCGCCACAATGGGAAAGCTCATTCGGCTAGAGCTATTAAGTGAGTTGAAATCCCCGACTAGCCTCAAATACAGACACTTTCCAGACCCATGCGCAGTTTACAGGTATACTAATCGCTAGCAGACTTCAAATCCTACAAAGGTCACCATGTTATGCAGTTTGGCGACTCTTATTTCACTTCGATTATCGGCCCCAATGGCTCTGGCAAATCGAATTCGTAAGAAATCGAACACACGTCAAAGTACATCTTTTCGCTAATGTCGTTCAGCATGGATGCAATCTCTTTTGTCCTGGGTATAAAGTCGTCGCATCTCCGTTCGACTCAATTGCGCGATTTGGTCTACCGCGGACGTGTCCTCAGAACCTCTGTAATCAACGCCGACGGCAGCACCTCCCACCAAGCCGACGATGGCGCCGGAAACGGCGCAAGTGGCCGCGCGGGCGAGGACATTGGGTCTGACGAAGAAGATGCGCACACGAGCTCACAACGCGTCGACCCACAGACAGCTTGGGTCATGGCCGTGTATGAAGATGATGCGGGTGACGAAATCCGATGGAAGCGCAGTATTACAAGCGCAGGACAAAGCGAATATCGGATCAACAATCGCGTCGTGGGCGCTAAACAGTACAATGAAGCACTCGAAGAACAAAACATTCTCATCAAAGCGCGCAATTTCCTCGTCTTCCAGGGCGATGTTGAAACAATAGCCTCTCAATCTCCCAAGGATCTGACCCGCCTTATTGAACAGATATCTGGCAGTGTCGAATACAAGGCCGAGTACGATCAACTCAAAGTTGAGGCGGACAAAGCTGCGGAGGAGCAGAATTTCAAATTGAACCAACGTCGTGGGATCAATTCGGAAATCAAGCAATATCAGGAACAAAAGCGGGAGGCAGATAATTACCAGAAGAAAGTGGAAGAGCACGATCAAGCCATTGTCACTCAGGTCCTTTACAAGCTATTCAACTTCCAGCGAGTTGTAGAAGAATCCGGCGCTGAAATCCAGAGGCACCAGGAGGAACTCAAAGAGTATCGTCGGAATGTTGAGAAATATGAAACCAGGCTTGGAGACGCTCAGCGTGAGCAAGCAAAGGTTGCAAAGGATGTCAACAAACTACAAAGAAACATCAAGCGGAAGGAAAGAGACATTGAAGACAAGGAAAACGAGCTCTTGCCAATTGATGAGAAAATCGCGGTTTGGAAAGATAAACTCCAGAAGCGGCAGGGTTCAACAGCGAAGCTAGTCAAAGATCGCGAAGAGCAGTCTGAGAAAATTCGAAAATTGCAGAAGGATCTTGAAGGTGTCCAAAGAGCGCAGCAGCGATGGGAGCAGGAGCGCGCACAGGTGATGCAGCAAGAAGGTCGCCAGTTGAGTCCAGCCGACATTACGGAATACTCGAATCTCAGAAGTGAAGTTACTCGTCGCACGGTTGAGAACAGCACGCAAGCCAATGATCTGCAGCGCCAATCCAATACGGAAAAAGATATTGTCTACAACCTCAAGAGTAAGCTGGATGTGGCACAGGCAAGGGTTGGAAAGTTGGACAATGAAATCCGTCTTCTGGGCGAGCGGCAACAAGAGTCCCAGGTCCAGGTCAAGTCGATTGCAAGAGACATCGAGTCCAAGACAAAGGAGATCAATAACATCAATTCTGACAGCCGGAGGACAGAGCTCAGAAAAGAAGAGATTGAAGAGAAGGTCACGCAGCTTAGCCAGAAGATCAGCCAGTACAATGATGCCCAAAATCTCTCGCAAAAGGAAGCTCGGAACCGCGACATCCTCTCATCGTTGAAGAGATTATTTCCGGGCGTTCGGGGTCGACTTTTCGAGCTCTGCAAGCCCAAACAGAAGAAGTACGAGTCAGCTGTCAGCATTGCGCTCGGTCGATACTTTGAATCCATTGTGGTCGACACGGAGAAAACTGGCAGAGACTGTATTCAGTATCTCAAAGAAAAACGCCTTGGTGTTTGCAGCACCATTCCACTCGACACCATCCAGCACAAAGCTCCAAACCCAAATTTGAAAGGTATGCATAGAGGCATGCGGCTTGCCGTGGACACCATGGACTTTGACCATGCTTTTGAACGCGCCTTTTACCTCGCTTGTGGAAACACAGTCGTATGTGATGATCTGGACATTGCTAAATATATTTGCTACACCAAGGGCATGGACACTCGAGCCGTAACCTTGGATGGGACGGTTATTCACAAAGGAGGAAACATGACTGGTGGAAGAGGACCTGATGATCAAGCCAAGGCATCTGCACGACGATGGGATGACGCAGAGATCGAAAAAATGCGCACCGTCCGAGAGAACTTTTTGGTGGAACATCAACAAATCACAAGCAGCCAAGAAGCTCAACGTACACGGTCGAAACTTGAACTGCTCCGTTCTGAGGTCGCAGGTCTGGAGTCACGTCTTGCTCGTTTCAACGACGAAATCAAGACCTTGGACCGGAACATTGCGTCCATGCGCTCTGAGCGTGAGCACAACGCCAACGTGGTGGCTGACATTCAGCCCAAATACAATGAACGAGCGGCCGGATTCGAGGGGTTTCGGAATGCTCTTAAACGTCATGAAGACGCTATCGCTGCAGTCGAAGATGAAGTGTTTGCCCAGTTTTGTTCGCGCTTGGGCTACAGCAACATTCGTGCCTATGAAGCTCAGCAGGGTACCGTGCAACAGGAGATGGAAAAAGAAAGGCTACAGTTCAATAAGCAAACCCAAGCACTGAACCTTCAGGTGCAGTTCGAGACGGGCCAGCTGAATGATATCAATGAAAGGATCCGAAGGGTGCAGATTGAAACTGAAAGGAACGAGCTCGCACTTGAAGAGGATGAGAAACAGAGAGAAGAATTGGCCAGTGAAATGGATGTTCTCAATGCTGAGATGGAGCACTTTGGCGAGCAGATGACCGCTCTCCACGCGCAGCTCGAGGAAAGGCAGCAACGAGTGGGCGAGGCAAGACGCGATTTGCAAAAGAGAAGCAAGAATGTGGATGCTGCCAACAAGGCCATTACGGATTTGGAGGCGGAGGTGGCCCGAAACGTTGCGGCTAGGTATACTCTATTAAAGAGGTGCAAGATTGACGGGACAAAAGTGCCTCTGAAAGGAGGAAGCAACACTCTAGACAGCTTGCCTCTGGAAGAAATGGCTGACACCAATGATGATGCAATGGACATTGATGGTGAGGACGATTCTGAAGGTCGAATGGCTCCAGTGATCAGAGACTATGGGATCGACATCGATTTCGATGTGTTGGAAAATGAGTTGAAAGAGGTATATCCGAACAATCAACACACCCAATCCGTGTCTCTGCTTACACAAAACTATAGGAGATGTCAGAACGAGATGCTCAAAAGACCGAAGAAGCCCTCCAAGAAACCATCACCAACCTCGCCTCCGAGCTCGAGAAACTGAACCCCAACATGCGTGCCATGGAACGCCTCTCCACCACCGAGGAGCGGCTCAAATCCATCGAGAGCGACTTCAACGCGGCGCGCCGCCACGCCAAGCGCACCAGGGACGACTTCGAAGAGGTCAAGGACAAGCGGTACGAGCTCTTCAACCGCGCCTTCACCCACATCTCCGAGCAGATGTCCACCGTGTACAAGGAGCTCACCGCGACGGCGGACTTCCCGTTGGGCGGCCAGGCCTACCTCGACGTTGAGGACGCCGACGAGCCCTACCTCAGCGGCATCCGCTACCACGCCATGCCGCCGTTCAAGCGCTTCCGCGACATGGAGCACCTCTCCGGCGGCGAGAAGTCGATTGCGGCGCTCGCGCTGCTGTTTGCCGTGCATTCGCACCAGCCCTCGCCGTTCTTTGTGCTGGATGAGGTGGATGCCGCGCTTGACAATGCGAATGTGGCGAAGGTCGCTGGGTATGTGCGTGCGCATGCGCGGCCGGGCATGCAGTTTATCGTGATTAGTCTGAAGATGGGCATGTTTGTGAACAGTGAGACGCTTGTGGGTATTATGCGGGACCAGGGGGCGAACTCGAGCAAGGCTTTAACGCTGGACGTAAGTTTCTGTCATTTGTCTCCCCTGAAGCTAACTCTAATCTGGCTTACAAAGATTGCTGACTTTGGACTCAGTTACGAAAATATCTGCAGGGTTAGAGTGATCATTTGACATGGTAGCTTGAATTCAATTCCTTTACTTGAACCAGTGGATAGCGATATTTTTCAGAGGGCGCTTCGACTATGCTCCTACTTCTCTGAGTGCCGATCTGCTTTATTTTCTTTCGGGCTCTCGGGTTTGATGATCATTGAGCGGGATGATCTACTGCTTCGGGCCTTTGTTAAGTTCCATGAAAACTACTGACCATCTGATGAGTGACGGAAATAGTAGGTATGAAATGCTCTGATATTTGCTAAACGAAAAGAAATTCTTTGCCACTCGTAGCCGCTGTGAGTCTATTGTTGCTAATCTATGCGAAGAGCTTATTGGTAGTTTCTACTTTTTACCAATAGCGTCGATCAACCCCCAGAACGCCTCCGCCAGACTGTCCCCACTTCTTTTCTCAGCCATGTTCCGAAAGTGATCTCGGTCGGCTCCAAGAACGCCTAGCCATGCTCATTAAGTACGTATTGTGCCAGAGTTCAGAACCATTCTCGAATATGTCGCTCCTTTCCTACTTCCTTCTCATCTCTCCTCCCCACACCTCCTATCCAGAGGCCCATTCACACACCCCCAAATCATCCCGCCGCACACAACTCCGCCGTAACATCATGCTCCTCCCCCGCAAACGCCATCGCCCGATCGCCGCCCACCTGCAGCGCCATGGCCATGCCCGCCGACTGGTGCCACAGCAGGTGGCAGTGCAGCATCCAGATGCCCGGGTTGTCCGGGCGGAGGCGGATGACGGCGTAGCCGTGGCGCGGCACGAAGACCGTGTCGCGCCGCACGGGGTTGTGGTAGTTGAGCGGGCCGCCGGGGGGAGGCTTGTGCTCGGCTTTGCTGCGGCTGCGCTTGGTCAGCTTCTTGGGGTTGGTGGTGGAGCGCTTGGCGAGGGCGCGGGAGAGTGGTGGGGTGGGAGTGTTGCTGGTCGATGTGGATGTGGGTGTGGACGTGGATGTAGATGTCGATGTCGATGTGCGTGTGGGTGTGGGTGTAGAGGACGATGTTGTGGATGCGGAGGAAGAGATCGTGGATATGGAGGTGGAAGAAGGGCTGGGAGTCGCGGTGGATGAGACTTGGGGGTCGATGGTTTCGAACGGATTATAGCTGCCCCAAGCTTTGCTGCTGTTGTCGATGCCCCAGGTTGCGAGGACGTCAAAATCGAATCCATGCAAATGGAATGGATGACCCGAGTCATCAATATTGTTGATTACGATATCAATAAAGTCGTTGGAAGAATGTGGCACGAACGGTACAAACTGCGTGCCGTTCTCCCATAGATTGCGCGGGGAGGTGATGAGCGGAGCAGAGCTAGAGCGCCACGAAGTGTGATTGATATATCCCATGGGAACATTGTTCTGGTGTGCCAGCATCAGAGTTGTGGCATAAAGCACTATGGTCTTAGCCGTCGAAGGCTCAAGAGGAGGGAGCTCGGGAGTGATCGGGTGCAGCGCCGTCGCTAATGAAAGATCGAAGTAGGGCACTGTGGGGATACTGCGACGAGAAAGGGATGTGCCGTTGCCATTACTATTGGTTGTTGGTTGTGCGTTCGTCAGATAAACAGGAAACGTTTGAGTGGGATTCAAGGCAGGATTTGGATAGAAAAACGCGTCTTGGTCAAGCGCAATCTCCAAGCCACTGGTCCGGGAATGAGAAAAGTCCTTGTCCCAAGATAGTGAGAGGTCTACGCGTTGCCCCGGATAGAGCACTCCGACTGATTCGGCAGGAACAGGGCTAATTTTGTTGCCGCCATCGACCTCAATGGCCGTGAGATTAGATTCGGGAAGCGAGAGGGCAACACCCGCCAAGGAGCCGGCATTGACAACGCGAAGCCGATAGCGTTTTTGAGCGTTAAATATCATACCAGGCATGGTAGGCTTTTGAATACAGTCGGCGGGATATGCTGGCATGGCTAGAGAGCAGTTATACGAGCCAATCCCATTAACGAGCAGTGAATCTGGAACGGGTTCCATCGCATTGGAATTGGCGCGCATGTACCACGCAAGAACATCACTCGCGGATCGATGATAGAGGTCGTTGAGAATGATCAGCCGCTCCTCGTCGAATTTTGGCTTGTGCGGTCGGCCGTCAGCCCCGTTATGCGAAGGCTTGTGTATTACCAAGCCACCATAAAGACCATCGGCTCGTTGCGTTTGGGAATGCGAATGGTACCAAAAGGTTCCCCATTGGTCATCTGACACTTCGATTTTATAGGTAAAATTGCCGCCAACGGGAATTGGACACTGGGTGAAGCCAACTGCGCCATCATATTGATTGCTTCCGCGCATGTGAAGGCCATGCCAGTGCATCGCCAGCCCTTCTTCCGTCAAATTGTTGTGCACGTTGATTTCCAATCGGTCCCCAGCTCTTCCTTCGATGGTCGGCCCGGGAAATTGGTTGTTGATAAGATAGACATGCTTGGCCACACCGTCGGGCCTTCTGACGCCAGATGTGATGGTCCAATTGTAATGATGAGTCTTAGGCTTGCGATAGACGTGGTCTTCGGGATGCAAGACGCGGTCCAGAGGACCAATCTCTGGTCTGGGTGCAACGGGAGGGTGGGAAGGCGCAAGGGCGGGAACGTATTTCCACGGGCTCTTGGAGTAGTAGTCCCAGCTGAAGGAAGCATACAAGGCAGATGCAGAGATCAAGACGAGGGCCGTCGTCGCCAGCAGCAGCTTCAGCATCCGACCGAAGCGTCGACGGCCGCGAAGACTGCCATACGGACCGACATCTCCACGCAGCATCTTGCCACGCGGCCCTGGAGAGACCATCGTCACCGGGACGGGTGGGCGAAAGCGACAAAACCGAGATGCATAGCTAACGAAGGCGGCGGTGGGAAGATGCGATCAGAATGGATAATCCGGCGAGAGCGAAAAATGAATGGCAGAACGGGTATGAACTGGGGGCGAGAGGAACTGGTCGATTAATTATGGTGAGACTAGGGAGGATGAAAGAGGCAGTTCGTGTCAGGGAAGGCCGTTCGTGCCACTCCCGAGGCCACGACGCCCGGACTCGCTGCCGGCGATCACTCTCCACCAATCCCTCTCGCCCCCAATCGCCGTGCCCGTTTAAACATGTGCCTGACCTTGATCGCTGCAGGTCCTGGGGTTGGCGCAAAACTACAAAAAGCCCTTTGCCATAACCGTTCCCCACTTGCGCCTGCATCTGCACCGTTATCGTGCGCAGTCATCTGCCCACCATCCACGACCCTGCGTTCGTCCATGTGGTCGGGCTATCACAGCTCATGCATTGGGCAGGGTGAAAAAGGTCAAAAGAAAAGAAATGTGACTGTATAAAAGAGCGACGCCATGGCCCACACTTTGGCGGCGTCGCAGGTAGGGTCTCAGCATTTCTACTCTCATTTTTACTTCTGTAGTCGATATGTGGAGTTCCACTGTACATTACGTCGTGCTAGCCCTGCTATACCCTCTGGTTGCTCGCGGAGCCGGGTCTCTGGCAGATGTGAACCATGTCGTTCTGTTTATGCAAGAAAACCGCGCGTTCGACCATGTATGTCATTCCTGATGAGGCTTGCGGCTAAAATAGACGAGATGAGGGCATCGGAGAGGACTGACATCTCGATCAGTACTTCGGGACAATGGCCGGCGTCCGTGGCTTTTCCGACCCTAATGTTCAAGTGAACCCAGGTAGTACGCGATCTGTATTTTACCAAGATGTCAATGCGACCTTGAGCAACGCGACCAACTATCTCCTGCCGTGGTATCTAAACTATCAAGGCAACTGGACAGATCCCATTCAGTGCATGGTTGCTGGCAGCAACGGGTGGCAAGCAAACCATGGTGCCTTGAATGGAGACCTAAACAACAAGTGGGCTGTGGAAAACACGCCCTACAGCTGGGGTTATTACAAGCGCGCGGACCTACCAGTTCACTTTGGCATTGCTGAAGGGTGGACCGTGGCCGACATGTACCAGCAATCTGTGATCGCCTCGACGACACCGAATCGAGTCTCTTGGTTTTCTGGCTCCATCAACTGTCCTGGAGGGCCCCAATCCCCAGATCAAGGTGGCATGACCATTGACAACAGCGAAACTCCCGGCTGTGAACTACCGGGCACCAATTGTTATCCTCTAAGCTGGAAAACGTATGCCGAATACCTTCAGGATGCCGGGGTGACTTGGCAAGTCTACCAGGACACAGACAACTTTGGAGATAACCCTCCTGCGTGGTTTAGCCAATTCCAGAATGCTGCCAATACAAGTGAACTCTACGAGCGTGGCATGACCTTCATTGGTCTGGATAAATTCTATTCAGACGCGCAGGCTGGTACTCTGCCTCAAGTAAGCTGGATCATTGGTCCTGCTGAATTATCAGAGCATCCACCATATCAGCCCAAGGATGGGGCCTGGCTGCAGCAGCAGGTTGTCAATGCCGTTACCAATGGTGCCTCATACAACGATACTGTTTTAATGATCTCATATGATGAGACAGGTGGCTGGGGCGATCATGTCACTCCGTACCACTCACCTCAAGGCACTGCTGGAGAATGGGTTCAGGATCCTTATGATATGTTTGGTGACGTTTACACAGGCCCTGGCTTTCGCCTGCCCTTTTACATCATATCGCCATGGACCCGCGGCGGCAAGGTCTTCACTGAACACGCTGATCACTCCTCTCAACTCAAGTTCATGGAACAATGGCTAGCCGCCAAGGGCACTAATGTCACAACTACCCAAATACCCGCTTGGCGTCGTGACCACATGTCCGATCTTGTCAACGCATTCGGATTTTCAGACCCGGATTATTCTATTCCTAGCATTCCTACTGCAGATAATCCGTCAACCAATGCTCAAGGCCAGTGGAACGGCTATGCTATCTGTGAGGCTACGTACCCGGTGACGCAGCCTCCCGTACCCTATGGTCAGCAGAGCAGTAGCTCGTCTCTTGTTTCAGAACAAGGCTTCAAGCAAATCCGTGGATACCTGACAGAAGGCCGGTATCTCGTCTTTGAATCCAATGGCGTAGCGCTCACTCGCGGCAATAACACTGTTGGCACTGGTGCTGCAACTGCAAACCATGATAACCTGATGCAGAGATTTGTCGTCCATCAACTTCCTGATATGCAGAGCAACACCAATACCTTTGCCATTAGCAGCCCTGTTGATGGCAAATATGTTGCAAATGACTTGAGTCTTGTCTCCGGTCAGAGTAACGGAGCGACATTCGCTATCGATGATCTTGGCAATGGCGAAGGCTATACCTTGGGAATTGGTGGAAACAATGTTGGCTTGAGTAACGGTAAGGTTGTGTTGGGTAGTAATGCTACTGCTTGGAGCGTCTACAGCGTCACGTACACAAACTAAAAGTGTTTCAATGTTGTAATTGGCCAGTTGCATGTTGGATGCACATGATGTCTAGAATGACCAGCGTTTGCAACGTTGCACTTCCTGTTGTTACATAACCATTACATCTCATAATATGTTTACACTCTTCTAAGAAAGCGTGACCATCGTCTCAAAAATATCTTGACAATCTTGTGCCCTGCCTACATCAAACAAGCACACTTGCCTCAGTCGTCAATCGTATTCCCGATTTCTCGGATCTCTCCCTCGCTCCCAGGCCTCTCTCTTGACCCTCTCCATCTTTTCCTCCAACCCTCGTATTTCGCCTTCCAACCAGTCGATCCTCCCCGGCTCTGGCCGATCCATCAATCCCACGTCATCCACCTTCCCCTGCCTATGAAATTGATCAACCTCACTCTCGCTCACCGCCCACCTCTCCAGTTCCCGAATATGCTGGCCCCTCCTCCACTTCATCTCAAACCACGCCTGAAACCTCTCCTCCGACCCAAAACACACCCCGTACGCCGCGCAATAGCACCTGCGCATATCCGGACAGCTGACCTCCGTCCCCGCAAACAAGTACTGCCACACATACTCCAGCACCCGCCCACTCAAGTAATCACTCAGCTCCGTCCCCTCCAGCCACGCCTGCACCCGCTCGTACCGCGCCCGCGGCTGCGCCCGGATCTGCTCCCGCGACACCGCAAACTGGCCACAGCACGCCTGCGCCAGCCGCTCCGGCACGCGCTCGCCGGGGAACAGCACCGGCCACGCCGCCGCCACCAGCGGCTCCTCCTGGCGCAGCGCGTCCGAGCCGGGCCGCAGCGCGGGGTCCGGGTGGGCGGGGTGCAGCCATGTCGGGCAGCCCGGGTCCCAGTGGCAGCGCAGGTTGAGGTAGCCGCGGGCGAGAACGAGGTGCGGGTTCAGGCGGGCGAGGGTGAGCGGGGTGGAGAGGGAGAGGAGGTCGTTGTTGTGCCAGGCGGTGGCGTGCGGGTGGATGAAGAGGGTGATGTCGGGGAGGTGGTCGTAGTGGGTGGTGATGTGGGTGAGGTAGGTGAGGGCTTCGTGGCCCTTGGTGGTGGGGATTCGGGTGGTGGTGCCGGCGTGGTTGGGCAGGAGGGCGCGGGAGGAGGAGTTGGTGTAGATGATCGGTTGGAGGGCGGTCGGAAGGAGGGAGATCCAGGAGAGGTCTTCGGATCCGAAATGCGGGATTACTACATCTGCGGTGTAGTTGGAGTGTTCGAAGGTCAAGGGTCCAGCATCGTATGCGGCGGAGTCTGTGGAGAGCGAGGTGGTGAGCGCTATGGATTCTTCGAGTTCTTCGATGTCATGATATTGGCTAGGAAAGCGACCAGTTAGGGAGACAAAAAGCCTGGACGGTCTAGATAGGATGGAGTTTAACGTAGAGCTGGATTCGGCAGTCTCATGAAGAGAAGAGGCCTTAGAGATGCAAAGAATAAGTATCACTATCGGGAGTGTGATTAGAAAGGTCCAGAGAGGCACCAATCTTAGCTTTCGTCTTTTCATTGCAAATGACCAAGCGGGATAGATCAGTTTGAAATCGGCGTATTGTCAATCAGGGTCATAAGCTCTGTCCCATCCTCAACAGTCCTCACGTAAATGTCGTGTGGGCACCGTTGACATGACTGAAGGATACAGTTTACCTAATTGAGACTTGCAGCGTTTGGCTCTTCTGCCTATGTCGTGTTGTTTACATGGAGCAGGGATGAGTGGGGTGGGATGGCAACGATGAGCTAGACGACGCACTGACTATCATCGGTCACGGGATTTAATGTCCTCAATTAACGGCCAAGGAAATACCTTTTCGAGCACCAATCTCTGACAATGCCGATCAGCGAAGCCTTCATTATCCCAGAAGCAACGATATTCACAGCTTCATTTATCCTTATAGTAGGAGAGAAGGTTGGGCTGTCCTCGTAGGATCATTATCGACATTTTCCGGATAAAATGAAGTCCACCTATCAGTCATTCTTAGAGATTGCTGGAGTCGGCACAATGTTCCGGCCTTTGTCAACGATATTTTAGCTTTTCTAAGAAAGCCGAGAAGCCGACTAATCCACTGTTCTTTTGGAATGGCTTTTAGCAGCCGAGATGATCTGCCTTGGCGAATCGTCGTCTGGGCGGTTCGTTAAGAAAAGATCTACAGTATCTACATATATCATTAGCCCCGGACGTGCGTATATCAGGCAAAGTCTTTCAAGGCGTCATCATTCTGTCTTCAGGGTTTCACTCGAAATGTTGCCTCTTTCTGCCTTGATCACTGGACTAACCTTGCTTCACGCTCCTCGCGGGAATGCAAACCCGACTGGACCTGCACTATCCAGTTCCAGTGCTCCCACTTTTTACCAGGGCCATGATCTTTCATCATTGTTGATATTAGAAGAAGGAGGCGCCATCTACAAAGATACGCAGCGCAACAATGTGACGCGGCCTGCTGAGGATATTCTCATTGATGGTGGCATGAATACGGCCCGATTAAGGTACTCAAATACAGCTATACGCCAGAACCGAAAATCCTGTCCTGGATAACTAGCTCACTTCTGCGTAGAATATGGGTGAATCCGCCGCCTGAACAATATGATCTCAATTATACGCTCACCTTGGCCAAGCGTTTTGCCGCCAAGGGTCAACACATCTATCTCGATTTTCATATGTCGGATACCTGGGCAGACCCCAATCACAACAATGCACCTACAGAATGGCCTACCGAACTGGAACCACTTGCTGCAACTGCTCGCGCCTATGTTAACTCGACGCTCAATGCCTTCCATGAGGAAGGCGTTGATCTGAGCCTTGTCAGCCTGGGAAATGAGATCCGTCATGGTATGCTCTGGCCTCTCGGTTATGTAGATGTCGATACGCAGCCCGCTTCGGCTCGGATCCAGAATTTTACGGACTTGGCCCATCTTTGGGCTGCTACACGCATGGGCGTCGCCGATGCCGTGACTGCAGGAGTACCGAAGCCGCAAGTCATGATCCACATTGACGACGGCTGGAATTTGACGCTGCAGGATGCGTGGTTTGATGCCTTGGTCGGGACTGGAGAAGTCAAGTCCAGTGATTGGGATGTCTTTGGCTTCTCTTTTTACCCTTTTTACGGCACTGCTGCGACGCTTGCGAATCTCAAGACCTCCTTGAACTCATTGGCCAAGAAATGGGGGAAGCCAATACACGTCGTGGAGACTGACTGGCCAGAGCAGTGCAATGGTACTGATGCACCGGCGCTGAGTGAGCCAGAGGTTCCCGTCAGTGTACAGGGCCAGATAGATTGGGTCCGGGATATCTACGACGTCGTGAACCAAATTCCAAATGGACTGGGTAGAGGCGTAAATTATTGGGAGCCCGCTTGGCTTAACAACACTGGATTGGGGAGTGCATGTGACGATGCCATTCTATTCAGCACTGATTGGAGTCAGTATCCCAAAGCAATTGCCTATTCAAGGAAGTCCGTAAACATGTATAGATAGATAATCACTAGAAGAGGTGGCGGATGTCGTATTGCTTTACATCTATCAGCACTCAATAACCCAGTGCCTCATAGATTATGATTGCCACGACTATCTGAATACATTTACGGTGACGGTTATGACATTCACATTTCATTTGTAAAGGCTACTTTCTTTGAGAAATATTTAAAAACTCTACTTTATAAGACGGCAGGAATTACCATATCTTTCTACAGAGTAGACTTGAAGGAGTTGTTAAAATGCTCGGCATTGAAATTCACAACAAGCTCCTCGCGTCCAGCCGCTGTGCGCTCCTAATGCTTGGAATTTAGCTGACACAAGACCACAGCCTGTTGCACATGTCGATACGTACCTGGCATATGGAAGTATACTTATGTACGTGTTGATTTTCTGCGTACCTAGACTAAGACAAACACAAACATTGCCTGCAGGGTTACACCCGTTCCCCGAAGAGAAATGTGGCAACGCTGTTGCTGCTGTGATTGGCTCAAACTCCTCCCCTTCCCACTACAACATCGCCCACAGCCAACTCGCAGCAAGCAGGCGCTAGATGGCAATCTCTGTGTTCAGGCTAGATACACCTTTCAATAACTTGTTCCAGAGAAGAGACGCTGATGCTGTAGATCTGGCTGCTAAGCAGTTCCTGAAGATGATATACGTTTGTCATCCCGTATTAGATTCTTGAGCCTCCTCGTCGAAGATGGGTGCTATATCTGTGCAAATCAGAACCAGAGACAAACGCCGTTCAGCCATGGAACGCTGGTTCATGGTCTGTGTGTACAGAGCTGCGGCTCCTCCCTTTGGACCCTCTTTGGAACCCAGGGCGGATCACGTGGATCCGCGATGACGGCGAGGGGATGACGCGCGACCTTATCGGACTTAAGCTTCTCTGTACCTGCATTTGATCGACAGTAGCTTGTGTCGGGAAAAGGTATGCAAAGTGCTCGTTTTCAACGAAGAAGATGCAGAGCCGAGATTGGGGTTATTTTGAGTTTCGAGCTTTTGAAAGCTACGGGAGACCTATGCGCTCATTTCAATCATAGTTGAAGGCCTTGAAAGACGTTTTCAACGGCGCTGGAGTGCAAGAGTCTTGGAATTAATTCACGTCGTTATTCGTGAGGCACTGGTGCGATTTGTTTGTGGCGGCATGTGATTGGCGGAGAACGTTTTAGCATGCAGTCGAAGTCGCGACACCCGTTATCCGCCGCCGCATCAACTTGCTCTGCCTAACACTACCGATCTCCCCCGCTGCTTTCCATCCAACGCCTTCTCGGACAAGCTGTCTTGAGTGAGCACACGCTCTCAGCTTTTCTGCGTACCTTGTATTATCCTCCCTTGGTGGTCCCTAGCAGTGCATATCCTCTCTGGCCTAACGCGATCGTGTCAGTACGCATTATTCTGCACGCAAGCTCAACGCCGAATTATCGCCTTACCTGAGCACGAACTGCATGATCAAAGTGTAGAGTTAGTAGAATGTTTCCTGTCCTTCCTCGTTCTAAATATGATGCAAGACCGTCGACGTTCATCCGCGCAAGCTAATCCACCATTGCTCTCAGCAGTTTCTGTACCCCTGTGGGTATTGTATGATAAAATCTGCGAAACATGTCATCCCGAACAAAGCGTAGACTTGACGACTTTGATCCAAACAAATCCGACTCTGATGATCTTGACTATGGTGCCACTTCACCTGCCCCACGCCCTCACAAATCCAAAAAATCCTCTGGCGCAAAAAAGCGCAAGCCGGCCAAGCGACAGCGCAAGTCATATGGTTCGGACGACGATGATGACTTGGAAGAAGAAAGTGATGAAATAAGCGAAGAATCATCTGCAGAAGAAACGCCCGAAGAAGAAGCTGAGGTGAATCCTCACACCGGCCGACGTGTGAGAGCTGCAGCGAAGAAGAAAATCACATACGAAGAGTCAAGCGAGGAGGAAATCGCAGAGACTGGAGACAGTGGTAGCGGCAGTGATCAACCCGATCCTGCGCCACGTGCATCGAAGAGACGCTCACTGTTGATGAAACTAAAACTTCCCCGCCACTCTCTTCGCCAAATGTCTGAAAAACATTCGACTCTTCCTCCAAGAAGCAGAGGCAGATCTGGCCCTGCTGTTCCACCATCAGATATGGCAGTCAAAACGCGCCGCAGCAGTCGGCTTTCCAACGAGAACCCCGAGCCTGCAATTGAGCTTACCGATTCGGGAAAGCATGCGCGACCGGCCCGATCCAGAACAACAACACCTGAGCTCATGCCCAGAAGGTCAAGCCGCGCGACAAAGGGTCTGAAAAAACCGCCAAGCACCATTATCGAAGCATCTCAAGAACAATCCGGCACAACAAAAGAAGATGACGAGGAAATCCTCATGGAAAATGAAGACACCGAAAACGAAGACGCGCCGAAAGCGTCTGCTGCTGCCAGTCCTGGAAAAGACGTGACTGCGGAAGAAGAGCCGAGAGAGGAGCCAGTTGACAAGGATGTTGGCATGGCGGAGACTGAGGTTCAAGATAGCGCCCATGGTGATGACGAAGATGACGATGACGAACCAGTGAGGCCTGGCAGAAATCCGAGGGTGCGCTTTTGATGCCCTTTTTATTAGACCTGAATCGCCAACATCAACTGACCAAATGAAATTAGGCACGTCGTGAACCTTCAGACCAAGCTTTGGCACGTAGCTCTCAACGAAAACGCAAACACGGCGTAGACGAGAGTAGTGATTTCGAGCCGGCTGCCGAGGGAGAGGGCGAGGAAGACTTGTCAGCTTCTGATAACTCTCAAGACTCCCCAAAAAGAAAATTGCGACCAGACACTGACACCGATAGTGGCGCGGGCGGTCGGAAGTCGCGTCGTCTTGCCAGTCAAAAGAAGGATTCGCAGCGAAGCGGTAGTGAATTAGACCAGGATGAGTTGGCGGAGGAAGCCGAAGAACTTGCTGAGTTTAATCATGCGACGAGACGTAAACGCAGAAAGATTCAGCAAATCATGTACGATGACCAGCCAAAACTACGGAGCAGGGGCAACAAACCCGACTATCGGATATTCAGGCCGGAATTGACTTTCCCCATGGAGGAAGACGATGCCGGACCTGCCCTGACACAAACACCTTCACGCAACCGCCGTGGTGGAGGCGGAGGCGCATATCGCAGCCTCTTCTCCACTCAAGGACCCTTTGGTGGAGCGGGTGGGCCGCCACCAGTATTTGGCGGGCCTGAAGGCACAGCTGCCGCAGGAGGCGTCGACTCTGATAGCAGTGACGATGAAATGAACCCACGACCCCTACAAGGCATTGGTGGTACCGTTGGCATGACCCCAACCACGACTGGACCAAAAGGCTTGTTTCCCCAAACCCATAACGCCGATCCCATACAACAGGGCCCTACTGGAGCCACTGGCGCTTTCGGAAAAGTTAAGGACAAGAAAGCACTTGCTGATGCAGATCCGCTCGGAGTAGATCAGAATGTCAACTTCGATGGCGTTGGTGGGTTGGAGAATCACATCAATCAGCTAAAGGAAATGGTTGCTCTCCCACTTCTGTACCCCGAAGTTTTCCAGCGCTACCACATTACTCCACCTCGCGGCGTTCTCTTTCACGGTCCTCCGGGTACTGGTAAGACTTTGCTGGCTCGCGCTTTGGCATCCAGTGTCAGCTCGCACGGTAAAAAGGTCACGTTCTATATGCGCAAGGGTGCCGACGCTCTCAGCAAATGGGTCGGTGAAGCAGAACGGCAGCTACGGTTGCTATTTGAAGAAGCTCGGAAAAATCAGCCCAGTATCATTTTCTTTGATGAAATCGATGGTAAGCATCCCATGACGACGTAGACTACCTTCATCTAAATTTACTGAATAGGTCTTGCGCCGGTCCGATCAAGCAAACAGGAGCAGATTCATGCCTCCATTGTCGCCACACTACTTGCACTCATGGACGGAATGGACGGACGAGGTCAAGTCATTGTTATTGGCGCTACCAATCGGCCGGATACCGTAGATCCTGCCTTACGTCGCCCAGGTCGCTTTGATCGTGAATTCTACTTCCCACTGCCTGATCAAAAAGCCCGTCGAGCCATCATCGACATCCATACCAAAGGATGGGACCCGCCGCTGCAACCAGAGTTCAAAGACCAACTTTCCGAACTTACCAAAGGCTATGGTGGTGCTGATCTTCGGGCACTTTGTACAGAAGCTGCACTCAATGCAGTGCAGGGAACATATCCTCAGATATACAAGTCGAATGAAAAACTCATCATCGATCCGAGCAAGATCAAAGTCCTTGCCAAGGATTTTATGATATCTGTCAATCGCATGATACCTTCTTCGGAACGGTCTGCTACATCCAGTGCATCACCACTAGCGGCGGACATTGAGCCCCTTCTTCGAGCTCCTCTGAACCAGATTATGCAGCTCCTTGAAGACATACTTCCACAGAAGAAAAAGTTGACGGCACTCGAAGAGGCGCAATATGACGACCGGGACGATGAGCACGGCTTCGCGCGAGAAAACATGCAACGTAATTTCGAGCGTGCAAGGATCTTTCGACCTCGACTTCTCATCCGTGGCATGCAAGGCATGGGCCAGCAGTATTTAGGCGCTGCTTTGCTGCACAAGTTTGAAAGCCTTCACGTACAGTCTTTCGATTTGGCGACGCTCTTGGAAGACTCTTCAAGAGCACCGGAAGCTGCCATCGTTCAACTGTTCAAAGAGGTCCGACGACATAAGCCAAGCGTCATTTTCATTCCCAATGTCGATGTCTGGTATCAGACGGTGAGCCAGCAAGTGATTTCGACTTTTGTGAGCTTACTACGGAGCTTGCCGCCGAACGATCCAGTACTCCTTCTTGGCATTCTGGAGTCCGCATCTGCAGATCAGCAGCCAGACCCGGTGATGCTCCGAGACCTCTTTGGTTTTTCTGCTAAGAATCAATTTACACTCGAACGACCAAGCGAACAGGCAAGGAACGAATATTTTGGTAGGATCGCGGGATTCATCAGCAGATCACCCTTGGACTTTCCTGATCCAGGTAGTCGGAAACCTCGCCAATTGGAACAGCTTGAGGTGGCCCCAGCACCAAAGGGACCGGAAGGTCCTTCGAAAGAGCAGCTCAAAGCACAAAAGAAGCAGGACCGGCATACTCTGAATATGCTCAAATTGCAAATCCAACCGGTGATGGATCAGATCAGAAACAAATACAAGAAGTTCCGCGCACCAGTGATTGAAGAAAGCCTGATCACGTACCTCTACGACGAACAGGACCCTGACAAGCTCACTACAAACTTACCCCAAGAGCAGCTGCAACAGCAAGAACAAGTCTATCGACCGTTCGAATTGAGCACCGATGAGAAGAATATACCTGGGCTGAAAGAGACTGCGTCTGGTAAATTTTACTACAATCTTGAAATCGTCACCATTGAAAAACGTCTCTCCAATGGTTATTACAAGCGGCCAAAAGACTTTCTTGGCGATATCAAACGTCTTGCAAAGGATGCTAAGACATTTGGAGAGCCAGATCGATTGCTCAAAGCCAATGAGATGCTTGCCAATGTTGAAGTCGACATGCAATATGTTGAAACCAGTAACCCAGCTCTTGTTGCGGAGTGTAACAATGTCTACCATCGAGAGCTCGAACGAGAAAAGCTAGTCCGACAGCGGGCAAACGAAGCTCCAAAGGATATACCGTTCGTGCGACCGAATGTACCGCCTCACACAGCATCGAAAACGACAGAGCAAACGTCGGGTCCTGTAACACTAGGTGAGCTTGTTCCTGGCCAGCACCCCGTACCTCCTTTTACACCAAATCGTTCGGGAGGGCCGGGCTCAAACATGTCCAATGGGTTCGTTACGAGTGGCAGTCATCCGCAGACCAATGGCACCTCGCATCATGATGAGGACACGCATATGGAGGATGTCGGTGCCAACACTCAGGACCCTGCCATCTTCCAGAGTAGCACTCAAACACGGCGCTCGCAGCATTCAGTGCTGACGCGCATGGCGCCTGGCTCTCAAGCCCAAGACTACCAGAATAGTGCTTCGACAACATCGTCGGGGCAAAAGACGTCGGATCGTGACCGGTCGTCAGGATCGGTCATGTACCACAACACGCAGAGCTCGAATGGCATTCGCAAGGGTGATCACCCAGACTTTTCGGCCGTGCAGCCCGTCCAAAATGGCTCGCCGCTGCTGCCAGACACCCAAGGTTCGCCCTCGCCGAAGCTTTGGCCCTCATTCTCTACAAGCACTGACAACTCCGTGAACACAGAAATGCTCGACTTCGGCGCCAGCAGTCAGTCGCAACAACCCTCATCTCAGCCATCCCAGTCGCAGCAAACAAATCCAGCGCAGCCACCGCCTCCTGCAGTGCCTGCGTTCCCACGCTCGACCTCTATCAATGCTCTCCTCAATGACCCTCGACCTCCTCCGGCGGGTCCCTCGGGAGCTACGTCTGTGGCTTCACGTGCTCCTGTTGCTCAACACCCATCGTTCCGATTTAATGCTAAGTATGCTGCGGAGCTACGCAAGGAGCTGACGATGCGCTCATCTGGTCTGAGCGTTGAACAATTAGAACAAGTCAACGCATCGCTCATGGATGCTATTTGGAAGCACAAGACGGATTGGAACCGCGATAACGTCGCGATGGCGGTGCAGCACAATTTCAACGAGACGATCAAGGATATTGAAATGGTTCAGGGAATTGAGGATCCCAGTCAGGGCACAAGGAATAGGATGATCAGAGAAAGTCATTTCCGTTGGGATGATCCGGAGGGATCAGCGCAGATTGGCGGAGGAGCTTCGTTCACAGGGTCACACAGGGCTGAAAAGCGATAGGTGCGTTAGGGTTGGGCAGCTTTCTGAGCGTATACCATGGGTTTCTCTTATACAATCGCTGACACTGAGTTGAGCTCAGTTGGGAAAGATCCAGATCCCACGGTAACAACAGTGTACAAATGTAATGCTTATGAGAATACAGTACTTCCATTTGAGGAGGCTGCAGTGAGACTCGTAGATAAGATTAGAATGCTGATGCGTATCTCCTGTCTAATCGAACTGGCTTCCGGTGTTCCAGAACTTGCTAGCAAAATCTAACGTAGACCGCAACTCCTCAGTAAAGAGATCGTTTGTATTACGTGGCTTTGAAGTGATGTATTCGGCCACTAAGCAATGGATTGTGATAAAGTTCTCCGGATGGTTTCGTGCTTTTATCTTTCGCGCTGCAATCTCGTCATCTCGGCCGACGTTGAACTTCCTCCTTAGTCCATGATACACACCGTCTGTCCCGTCCAGAGTTAGAACGCTGCCGATGGATGTTATTTCATCCGCGCTCCCATTGCGCCTTATTCGCGCCTCCTTTTGCCCTTGCTACCCCTTTCTTCCTCTCCTTGGCTATAAAGGTCGTTGCGGTAGTTGAAAACCTCATTATACTTCCAAGATCCAAGACTTTTCACTTTTCCAAAGCAATGAAGGCATCATCTACCACCTTTTTCGTTTTCTCGTTGTTGACGGCTATTCCTTTGAATGCTCACATTGTCGTCAACACAGATTCTCTGAAGTAAGTCTTCTTTGCCGCAAAGCTTTTGCCCGTCAGTGTCAGGGTTGAAGCAGATGAGATCCTGGATGCTCTTTCACCTGTTCGTCTGCGTATGATCATGCGAATTGGCGACCTGATATCGTCAACGACTCGAGGTTCGAAGACCCACAATCGCTTTAGCTGAGTAGGAAGGATTTCATTAGGAAGAAAAGCACAGAACAATATGCTATCAACGACTGCGAGGAGCGTGCTGGCCCGCCGCATACCACATTCGTGAGATCGGACTGTGGCAGCGGACGTTCGTGGACGCTGAGCTGTACCACACCAGAAATGGATGGTAACGATAAAGAGGTTGAGGGAGAGTGCGACTCGGGTTATGAGTGTAAAGACGGAGGGGATGACGATGATGAAAACGAGCGTACAGCATGGTGCAAGCCTGCGTAAGGGAGTGGGGCCAGCGGATTAAATCATCATGAGTCGCGTCAGCCTAAGAGTCCCAGGTCACAGTGACCCAGCAGTTTCAGGCCATCATTGCCCATCGCTTCTGCTCAATTCTTGGTAGATGCTCTAATCAAACAGAACGTATTGGAAAGAAGCATTCGAATTATTCTTCTATATTCAAGACGGTCGTGCTTAGCTATCTCTGCTGCTGTGCAGTACCCAGGGTTTGCAATCGAAGGATGATCATTCATTACTAGATTTAGTTGATAACTCTCAAATTTACGATGTGATTGAATAAGTAGTCTTTCCTATGTATGGCCAAAAACAAGTCAGTCACGACTACCCAGCATATCAGTTACTCACATAGTATAGCAGGTGGTATGGCTCCAAAGGTTATGGCATCAGGGCGAAGAAGCAGCTGCATCGTTGTGTGTAAGCAGCTTGCATTCCTACACTCTTCCAATTCAGGTTTTTTCTTATCCTCAATTCTTAAATACTGTATAATTTATAGCTAAGAGTTTCGAAACATAAAATATTTATTGTTGGTAGAAAGCCTTTGAGAAGGGCTGAGTATGCATAATACTCCGAGATATTGGATAAATTATCTCAACAATTCTGTATCTGGCTGAGCAGCCTAAGCTGATTATGTGGTGATGAACGTGACTCTGTGAGTATGGAATTAGATTTCGCAGACCTTGTGAAACGTTGTCAAATCGAGGAGAAGAGTATTAGTTCAAGATGTTGATGTGTAGAATATGTTGATAATTCGTCTTACACAATCATAAACATTTGTACCAATAATCAAATTCATTTCTGGAAGGAAATTGAAAAAGACAAGATCTCACATTTATAGCATATCTTTACTATATTCTCTATTTATTTCCAGTGAACGAATATATTTCCAAGTTCTCAATTTTCTAATTTGGTGGAGAAGAAAAGGTATTGAAAATGCAACAAGAAACAAGAAAAGCAAAGAAACAATTAAATGTGATAGCACCCGACCACTTACGACGAAAACTGTTATAGCGTTTACTGTAAGTGTTAACAACAAATACCACTTTGAAGCTTTAGAAAGTTTGAGCTCTCTATGTTTTCTTTTTTTGAGAGGTTTGAATTTAGAAAAAGGATCTATGTATAATTTAGTACTTGGAAAATTATCTATTCAATTGCTACACGTACCATATCTAATTTTCAAGTTGCTCTTAGCTATGACTGGATAAAGAGTATAAATATGTTCTGCAGTCACATTTAGGCATTGATTGTTTTCAGTCAGTTGCAATCGAATTGGACAGATGAATGTTAAATCGAGATCGATTTTAGGAGGCACAATAAGATGAGACACAGAAGATTTAGATTGACATTCCAGAGATTTAAATCCATCATCATTCCGGAAATAGAAACAAGCTCCACGTTTTGCGTTTGGCGGCTCCATGAACATCACAGTCTCAATGATCATACAAGTTGAAGTATATCCATCGGTATCAAACTCATTTTGATCTGATATGGAAGGATACACTGTATGAAGTATGCTTCGGCACTCAGAACTGACAGAGCATAAAGCATATGGTCAAGCTGTATCGCCTGTACTCACGTCATTATTTATCACAGTTGTATCTCTGAGCATCATTAATATGCTCAGAAAATGTATTTATAGAGGTTCGCTCTGCTGCTTGCTTCCTGTTCTTTAGTTCAACTTAGCTAGCATAATTTACTGCCTAAGTTCATACTCCATCAAAAAGGACCGTGCCGCACCAAATCTCGCTATATAGAATAGGTATAAGGTTCTCCGCTAGTTAGAATAGAGCCTCGGCTTTCTCCGTCCTTGTGATCACGCAATTCAAGGTATCCGTACAAGTTGACAACGCTGTACAGCAATTTGACGAGTGGGCGACGCGTAGGTCGACAAAGTGTTGTGGAACGAATGCAAAGCAATTGGCAGAAATGATGTTAACAAACTCTTTGGTAAGTGCTCTGAATTGAGCTTACTAGTAAAGAAGGATTCGCGCTCTGATAAGGCAGTTCATCAGCTATCGTAACCCTGCTCTTTATTTTGGATAACCCATTGGCGATGACGGAAGACTATCTCTCTTTGGCTTACGAGCCAGAGCTTGTCCAGGCAATAAGCCAGATTCAAACCAGACCGACAGCCACGATGAACGAGCTTATCGGCGCCTTGAGAGGCACTTACTCGAATCTCACTCTGGATCATGTCCTCCTGACACTGGCAAAACAGGGAATTCGTTGTGCCGATATCTCTATCAACATGTCTCAAAATTGGCCTATGAAACTCACGATGCTGTCACCAATGGCACCATCTTCAGTCGCTCCACGCCCCGGAATAGTGTGGTTCCATGGAGGTAATGCAGTGACCGGCAAAAAATTTGGTGGATTTCGTTATGTTACACATGCGGTTCGAATTTTTCATGTTACGGTCATTTCTGCAGAATACAGACTAGTTCCAGAACACACTGCACCTATTCCCTAAGATGACTGCTTTGAGGCATCAACTCAGACCGTAAGGGATCTCAAGGCGCTAAGCATCGATCCCAAAAGGCTTATGGTTGGAGGGGGTTCTGCTGAAGCTGGTCTCGCCGCGGGTGTAGTGCTAAGGGCTCGTGATGAAAGGCAAATCATCATCTGTGGGCAGCCGCTGATAAATCCTATGCTGGATGGTCGTAATGACACTGAGTCGAGCCATCGATGCACAGACGGTCAGATCTGGGTAGTGGCCTCCAATATTTAGGCTTGGAAAGCTCTGATTAGAGAAGGGAACGAAACCGGAGACGTCAGCCAGTATATTGTGCCCACCCGGGCGAGGGACCTGTCATCTCTACGTGCTATATTCATCTCTATAGGCGCTGAAGAACTATTTGCGGGTGAGACGCGCGCGTATGCCGAACGTATTCGCAATTGCTCTGATTCCATCGAGATTCGTGTATGGCCCGGGGCTTATCAGGCATTTGAGAGCGTTGCACCCGAGGCAAAGTTGAGTACCCTAGCAGATCAAGCTCGAAGACAATTGATAAAGCACGCAGTATACGGTGAGTACTATACGGTGAGACAAGCTACGTCGCTTGTTTACTGTGTTACGTTCCACAACAGCTGGATGCCTGTTACTGTTCAGCTGCCTGAGAACCTCGAATAAGTACTTATAGAGGTTCGCCCTGCTGGCTGCTCTCTGTCCTTTAGTTCAACTCAGCTAGTACAATCTACCTGCTTTGATTGTGCTCCATCAGCAATGGATAGCCCGCACCTTTGGTATTCATGCCCATTTGGAAGAGGATTGCCAACTCATGGTTACTGACGGGTATTTCTCGGCTTAAATGGCCAAAATTGGAGGCCTGTCCGACCCTGAGAAACGACTAGCCAAGTTCTGACGCAGGTACATTGGTGACGATATATTATTCGAAAGAGATTACAATTGTTTTTGGGCAGTAGTAATTGGTGGTGGTGACTGTGATATTCACATGCTTAGCGTCACCTTAGCGTGCTCCGTACTTACTTTACTTCGGCGGTAGTCCTCAGACCTAGCTTCACACTCTACACAATTAATGAGATCGTTCATACATCTCATACAACAATCATGTGAAAGAATCTGGAACTGCGAACTGCCTGGAATATAAGGTAGACGAACAGATAGACAGCTGCTTCCCCGCCATAGTACCATTTTTCTTGAAGCAACACTGAACTATGCAAGGAATCGACAATTCTGTAACAGATGCCGACGCTCGAAAGATGCTCATTGCCCTCAACGAGCAACGTGCAATTCCTGAAATTAATGTCTACTCTATCTAAATAGGGTGTGTATCTTCCGATTAGTGAAGACGTCTCATTTTTCTTCGGAGCAACGGCATCCTCCCTGGTTGGCTTGCTGTCGTAAACCTTGCAAAGATCTTCGCCAACCCATTTCTCCGGTGTCTACCCATTCGATCGATGCCATGTACTTTCCATCACACCAGATGCTTTGTGAAAGGCTTGTTCTTCTATGCTCAGCGTCGAGTGCGACCGTTGATTGAGTGTTCGTCCTTACAAGCATCATGCTCCGGCTACAGAGCTTCACATGCTGCGGCTACAAATTGATATGGCATTGATGTGTTTATATGAGGTAAACAGCTGGTTCCTCGGATTAATGCCATTTCTTCCGAATCAATGTCACTTGTTTACGTACATGAGGAATCGTCGATCCCGCAACATGGATACCGGAAAACTATTGTATAGATAGACGTAAACTGGATATATACGTCATTGGGAAATAGCCACCAAGCAGGAATCCCTTTATACCATCATCCAACTCATTTTCAAGCGTTGAACATTTCCAAGCAACCACGTACTTTTGTGCACACCAAGCTCGTAGTAGAAAATTTATTTTATTCTCATCATTAACAAACATCCAGTATGTTCTTTACTAAACCTCTCATAGCTGTTCTCGCGAGCGCGGCGCTCATGCCTCTTGTGTCAGTCGCCGCGATCAACGATACCAACGCAACCACCACTGCTAGCAACCTGCTTTCCACCATCAAAGCACCTCCAGCCGCTTGGCGCCAGGTAAATGAGTACTGCAGAAAAGGCCGTTCCAAGCGCGGTCTCGAGATCCGGGTTGACTCGCCCCCCAGGGACCCGGAAAACTTCGACCACGTGGACATGGGCGAGATGAAGGGAGGGAGAAATAAAACCAATCTGTGGACGTGGGGTCTGTGCACTTGCTTCGGAGTAGGCGTGACTGGCACGCAGGCGAATCCGACAAAAGACTCACGTTTCTTGGCGCACGTTAGACCGGATGCTCTGACCTTTGACGAGGAGTGGACTAGATTCCAGACTGCCGTGGAGGATGCACGTCTCGAGAACATGGAGGGTTGGTTAAGCACCCCTGACCTGGTTCATGAACTTCCTCCTGAGTTGGACAACGATGGAAAGCGATTGCTTGTCAGATTTGCTCTGATGGTGCACACCTTACTTCAAGGCCTTGTTGGTAAAGCTCCTAAGATGGTGCAGCATCCTATGCTTCGTGTTCTGCGGTCCGAGCTCCCTTACGGTACCATGCAGATTAACGAGCAGAACGAAGTTAAGATTGATGGGACGTGGGTTACCCAATAGTCAGGCTGTAGGCCCTCGAAAGGCTCCAAACTGGGAGTTAATTTGGTATACATACTGATCTTTTGGGTGGGTTAAAAATCACGGAGCCAAACATTGAGAAAGCTTATCATACGCAAATATACCTATCTCCATAAAATTTTATTTTTATCTTTAGTCATTAGTAGAAAGCGATCCCCCATAATCTTACCGATCTTACGAAGATTTTCGCGTATGTTTTGGTAATACACCGCTGAAAATTTGAGTTGGGTAGCGGCCTTAGTAGCATAGGTCATTTGGACAAGGTTTAAGCTTTCGTCAGCTAGCGACGCCGTTAAGATACCATTTCAAGCCATATATCTTACGTCTGTGTTCCTTTAATTGGGATTAAGATGATATGTGCTTGTGACGCACTGTCTGTGGCGGAAATTGAGTTGTTTAGGGAGTAGAGCACTTTTGAGGCGGATGATTCAGTTACATTGCATTATCACATAATATAGCTACTTTTTTTTTTTAAAAAAAATTTCGACTGAAAATTTTGCAGTCAATGTAATATCCCATATCCAGCGCCATATTGCCTAGGTCTAATCTTCAACTCTGGAGTATCACACCACACTGAAAAAAGTTGTCTGCTGATCATAATAGAAAGGTCTCTTACAACATCACAATCCAAAGCTTTCTACTCAGACATATCATCAAAGTTTGTAACCTTGATATCTGTCCTTACGAAAATCGTCCTATGATCTCTATTCTCCACCGCGTTGTTCTCGATTCGAAGTGCCCATTTCCTGGTCAGGATTGGCCCGATATGTCATAGTATCGACCATTTTGATATAATCAGGGTCCCGCAATATATGTTCGCCAAGGTATAGAGAGCTGCCTGCTTTCTTTGTGCTGACGTATCGACGGTTTTGCGATCCCTGCCTCGCCAATGGTTCTCAGGCGGTAAGATTTTGCATATCCTTGATGTTGGCGGCAATCTGGCTTAATGTGATTCTAGTTCTTCCTCTGCCGAAATTTTGAGATCGATGCAATATGGAGCAGTTCCACAATGACCAAGACTCGATCTATCGTGGACCACCGAATCCTCACGTCGACGCAGCGTGGGATCGCATAGCCAAAGGTGAATTCTTATACTGTCCCGCAGGCTGCTACTGACAACCGAATCCAGTCGATCCATTTCGTATTGATGGGACCACGCTTCAAGCTCTAGGCGCCCCCACAAACTCCACTCGATACCCTGACGAACAGGGCGGCGGCTACATGGCCAAACTCGCAATATTCCATCATCTTCATTGCTTGGTATGACTGGTCCTCGGATTAGTACCCAAATCTGACAAAATGACAGAAAATGGTCTGGCAATACACATATTTGGAGTACTACAGATCTCGTGTCTCAGTCTTTCAGCAGCCCGACAACGATATACATAGTCATCTGGGTGAGCTTACGTTCTCTTTAATCACTAGCCCAAAAAGGTTAAACTAGACACAGATCACTGTGTCGACTTTCTCCGACAAGCATTGATGTGTCAACCTAACACATCGATTATTCCGTTCATCTCTCGCAAGGACCAAGACCTACCGTACCCGCAATATACATTACCAAGGTCATGTATTGATTTTGACAAGTTAAGGAATTGGGGACTCGAAAGAGCCGTATGATAGTTCAATTAATGCTATGACACATTTCATCGTGAGGCGGATGGAGCAAGCCTTCTCTCTTATCTTAAGTCTATTGTATTGCAAACGTGGCAGTTCCTATCAATCAAGCCTCTCTTAAGTGAAGGTGGGTGCGAGGCGGGTAAAAGACGAAATAGGTGAAATATGTCCTAATCTTATTTGTCATGAGAATGATGCACTGTGTGTTGAGTCGAGGCAATACCATTTTTCTCCCAAGATGTTTTATCCAGTATGGCCGCTGTAGTTATGACGCAACATTACGGAAGGACCGTCTTCTTGAGTGGCCTTGGCTCGAGCATCTCTTTTGGCAGGTCCTAGCTCTCAAGGTCATAGGACTGAGCTCTTGAGTAGATTGCATGAAGTTGACAAGCTCTCATTCCGAGTGAGAATGGAAGCGCCAACGCCGTCCAAGAAATATGAAGTCCAGAGATGAACCGAGCAAACCTGGGCGCAAATAAGCAAAGCTGTGTACTCTTAATTCAGACCTTGAGCGGGTGTAAAGCCACCTAAACCTAAACAAGTACATGCCTCGGCGATAAACAAACGACGCGTCAACCATCAACCCACGAAGTGCAAATCCAAACAGACTTGGCCTTCCATGTTTCTCTCGAGCCTACCGCAACTTTGAAAAATGCCATCTCCCATCGAAGACATCGCAAACGAGCCAGCGCCACCTCAATCGCGACCACCGGCAACTTCACGCTCGCCTTCGCCCGCCCCGCCAGCCCCCCTCACCAGCGCACCCGGTCCGCGGGCAGCTGCGCTGCAAAAGATCTTTAATGACGCGCTGCAGCACACCTTGGATACGTGCAACTACACCAACTTCTCCGGGTGCTTCCCGACGACGGCGAAATATGCGGCGGCGAGTCTGGAAGCATTATGGGCGGATTTCATCGAGCGATTGGGGAACGTGTGCAGGGTAAGTGGAGTTTTCTGTCGTGTCTGGCGTTGGAGCATGGGACGAATTGTCTGACGTTACGGTCGTGGACAAAGAACGGACGACTTGCGAAGAAAGATGTCATCAGTCTATCGAAATTGGAATACCATCCGTCCAAAGACCAAAGCCGCTAATACATCCCATTTTCTCCAGCAAGAATTTGACGCAATACTAAATCATCGCAATGTCATCCCTTCCCTCAATGAGCTTGACAATCTGATCTCGGACGCACGAAGGCGAAAAGAAAAGGCCACGGAAGCTTCAGCAGATGGCGCTGTTCAACCTCCAACTCCGTAGGTATACCTTTTCTGGAACTACTCCAGGCACGAGCCTTTATGCGACGGCCGGCTACCCTCTTCCCCCGTGACTTCCAAAAAGAGCAGTGGTGATAGCGAACGACCAACCGTATACTGACTATACGCTAGACCGCACACCTTACCACCAGCGGCCTTGCTTCAAACGCACCTCACCCCGTTTCTGAACGATACAAAACAAACCCTTGAAACTCGCATTGCTGAAACGCAGAATGATAATGTGAATTTGATGCAACAGATAGAGGCGCAGCGAAAGGAAATTGAGTCGTTGATGCATGGATTAGAGAAAGTAGTTGGAGATTTGGAGGGAAGCGTTTCAGCGTTAAGTGCGGACAACGGCGTTGGGGAGGTGATCGGATGAAAGTCAATATGATACCCAAATGCGCGTTACTAATGAATTAATGAAATCGTTTATGATCTTGAGTCAAGGATATCGTAGTTCTTGACTACAATCTCTACGATTCTCTCAATACTACAATTAAGATCAGTTTCATTCCCTTGGGGATTGAGGATACTTATCAAAGCCGAGCCAAGTCCAAATCATCGCCACCTAGAGAGTCTCCCTTGTTGCCCAGAGATTCATGCAGTATGCAAAGACTTGCAGAAGAAAGGAGAAAATATTACATGGATCATTAGCTTGAGGCCCTGAGAGGCCTGTGGGTATAAAGCAGCGCAAATCAATCGCCCAAAATAATCATGTCGTGCCCGGCCTTGTCCAGTTCACCAACTCCTCCAAGTCTCCCCTCTTCCAGCTGTCACTCCTTTTTTTCACTCTAGTGATATCCAAACGCTTTGGGCCTCACCACCTCTCTCGCTTCCTCCACGGGCTCCGGAATCGAACTCATCGAAGCCGCTCGATTGTGTCCACCTACCACTGCAGTCTTGGACCGGAACAAGCCCCCAAGCATCCGCATCGGCCGCCTCGATCCGCCCGCAGTACAAATGGTTGGAGGCGCGCCCTGGGAGACACTCCGCGCATTTGCATGCTCCCCGGCGCCCTCTCCGCTCCGCTGCTTCGAGTCCGATCCAGAGCTCGTGGCACCGAGGCTACGCCAGTCGTCACGACCGCTGCTTGTGTCCGCGCTGCCCTCGGTCCGACTGGCTGCGATAGCCGAATTGGCGTCCACTGAACTCTGCTGCCTCTTCCGCCACCGCAACGCCCCCATCGCCCCCACGGCGCCCGTCGACGCCGAGCGCGTCCCCTCCTCCCTGCCACCCTCAAAGCGGCGGCCCTCGCCCACAACAAACCTAACATTGGCATCGTCGTCATCATCATCGTCGCTGTCGCTCTTCAACGGCGCTCGCGGCGCATCCAGCGGGATCAGCACTTGCTTGTCCCAGTCGATGCGCAGCCGCTTGCCATCCTTCACAATAACATCGGAGGTCCTCGGCGCGTTGGCAACGAGAACGGGGAGGCAGCGACGGCGGTAGAGGACGTCGTGGCGGAGGGTCCAGGGGTGTTGGGGCCGCCATTTGTGGGTTTCGGGGTCAATGTCCGTACTAGGGGGTGGGGCGGAGACGGTTTGGCGTAGGTGCAGGATGGAGGGTGGAAGGAGCGTTGTGAGCTCCGGGGCGCTAGGGGCGGGAT